>VWZX01003420.1:0-81410 GCA_013399015.1 Galbula dea | reverse complement strand
TGTAAGCTGAAGCATAGGAGATTCCGTGTGAATACACGTGGAAATTTTTCCCAGTTCAGGTGCCAGAGCACTGGAACAGACTGCCCAGAGAGGTTGTGGAGTCTCCTTCTATGAGGATATTCAAAATCCATCTGGGCACACTTCTGTGTGACCTGGTCTAGGGAATCCTGCTGTGGCAGGGGGGTTAGACTAGATGAACTTTCAAGGTCCCTTCCAACCCCTAACATTCTGTGATTCTGTGATTCTCTTTTCAGTGGTGTCCAGCGACAGGACCAGAGGCAATGGGCACAAATCAACACACAGTAGGTTCTCTCTGAACATCAGAAAACACCTTTGCACTGTGAGGGTGAATGAGCGTTGTCACAGCTTGCCCAAGGAGGTTGTGGAGTCTCCATCATTGGAGATATTCAAAATCCATATGGATATGGTCCGGGGAAACTGGCTTTCAGTGTCCCTGCTTGAGCAGGGGGGTTGGATCATATGACCTCCAGAGGTCCCTTCCAACTTCAACCCTTCTGTGATTCACTAAGACTATGGTTTTAAATTTAAGGGAAAGCTTCAGGGTACTGGAACCAGCTAACAAATCAAAGAAGAAATTTCCCCATGGAAATGCATCTGGTATGGGCCATAATTGCAACAATAAACTCAAACAAGTGAATTTAGCTTCAAAATCAGTTAAATACTGTTGGGGGGAAATTTTCCTTGTTTATATAAAGTAAAATCTAAAAAAACCATTCTTCTACCAGAAGAGCAAAACTTGTCAAACAAAAAAATACCCTTTAGTTGAGAGATTTTGAAAAGAAACCTCTGGGAAAATGGAAATATTAGGGAGAGGCAGTAGGGGAAAAGGGATGACAGAGAACCCAAGTATATGCACTGCAATGTATCTCGGATCCACCAGGAGCTTTGATTCATGTGAGCAGCACTCATACAGCAGTGCTGAATAGCATTATCATCCTGATAATGCACTAAAACCAAGATCATTCTTTGCTTCCTTATCCATCTCAAGTTTTAATTTCTTAATATTCTGTGAGTGTCACTGCAGTGACATGCATGTCATATCAGAAACAGGTCTGTAAGCTGTGCAGTGGGGACTGCAGCACTAAATATTCAAATACTACAACAAATAACAGCCTTAGAGTCTGTCCTTAGAACAGTCTAAGCTAAAGGATTAAATGAACAAACCTAAGGAATCTGAATCAAAGTAGTAGTAAGTCCAAGTGTGTTACTGAGCTAGGAGATCAATGACCATGGACACAGTAGGAGAAGAAAGCTGGAACAAACTGCAAGGCTAGGAGGAATCCATTGTTGCTTTCTTCTTAAAAGTGATAAATCCCATTTCCATTAAAGATAAACATCATTGGGAATTGGATCATAACAAACACATAAATGAGTTAAAGGAAATGACCCACCAATATAAATGCTAAATCAGAAGACAGAAACCACACAGTGTGTGCTATCCTGCCAGAACTGAGAAATTCAATATATAAAAGAGATTTAATTGAAGAGTTAGAAGGAGAAAGGGCAGCTTGGTGAAAATGACCAGGAAACCCTGGAATCAATGGTTCTTCCAGCAGCAGCAATCGAAAGCACAGCAAAATGAAGACAACAAACCTAAAGAAAGGAGATTTCAGTACACCTGCAGAACTGGAAGGAAAATCTCAGAGGACAGATATCTAACAGAAGTAGGACTTGAATCTTCTTTCAACAAACCAATATGTAGAGGATAGGTATGAACTAGCTCAGTGGCACTGAAGAGTGGGAAATAGAAGAAACAACTGAAATAAAACAAAACACCATCTTAATATAATCCTGAGTTCTTCAATGATTGGAAGCTCACAGAAAATACTATTTTAAAATAATAAAATAAAGCATAAGTGTATAAGAAGAGAAACAGAAAAGCCAATGCATAAAACAAGATGTAGCAAGAAAAGGAAAGTTATAAAAAGCATGCTGGAAGTCCTTTAACCATACAAGGTTGGGAAAGCATTTTCTGCTGCTCAGCAGAGAGGAAGCTACAGGTAATGCACAAAAAGTTTCAGAGTTTATTGCCTCTTATTGCTTCCATCAGCTAGGATCAGACAGACACAGACACTAAACACCAGCAACAAAGCTAGTATCTCAGGTGCTTGAATGAATTTAGTTGCAGCTGGGGAGACTCACTACAACCTACCTATTCTCAGGATGAGCTAAAGCATACTCAGAGTTATCAGCTATTAGTCTATGAGAAATCATGATAGAAAAGGGAGATTTTGGAAGACTAGAAGAAGACAAATGTAGAACTTATTTTTGGAAAGCATGGAAAGAGGAAACTAAAGGATAGTGGAATCACTAAACTGAACTTCAATCCATAGAAAAATACTGGAGAAAAATAATTAACTAACTTATTTGTAAAAACTTAAAGGTAATAAAAAAGAAGCAGAAATTAACACATTGGTCAAGAATATGTTGCCATATAACACTACATTAATTACCTTCTAGAATTGGACATGTGGATGAGAAGAATAGATATTACTTGTCTTCATAACTTTGAAAGGCTGTTCTTACTGTTTCACAATGTTTTCATAAGTAAACTGAAGAGTCTTGTTGGAATGAGGTCCAAGATTACTTAGGAAACCATAATCTGACAAAAGGTGTCAGTCATTTGCTGTAAAATGGAAGGATCCATTGCACATACTCTAGCTTAATCTTGGGGAGTGGGGGTGGGGGGGAAACTCAAACAGAGTCCTTCAGAAAAGAAAGATGAAGCAGGGCAGTGCTGTTTCATCTCAAGAAGAAAATACTGAGGGAAACATGGGACACCTTCATGGCTGTAAAAGCTGAGGTGCCATAGGAAAAGGGAATAAATTGTTCTTCTACAGAAGGAGGGCTTAAACTGCAATAAGAGAGCTCCAGCTTGGATGCTACAGATTGTCAAGGAAGGTGTGGAACCATTCATGTTGCAGATTTACAAAAGCATAAGAAAAAAGACCCTCAGGTTTAGGCACAGCTGATTCTTTACTCAAAAAAGTCCACTACAGGCCTGTTTCCTAAAATCTTAAATTCTGTGTGGAACAAAGATTTCCAGACAAATTTCTCCAACTCTACTGTAATTCAGTTTAAAATCCATATATAACTTTAGTCTAAGACAAGTCAAATAACATGTCTTCATGCTTGACTGTCACTAATTTTCAAAAGATCTTGACTGCAATTTGAAAATCCATTTTACAGAAACTTTGAATATACTTATTCACAGAATTAATCTGTGTCTCTACATTCCTTTTGTAGTCATCCATAATCTGTCGGCTTTCGAAGTGAAATGAATAGTGGAAGTAAGTATCTACAGAGAAGGCACAGAAGTCTGAAATAAACACAGTCAGAATAATACTTCAAGGGAGATTTCTGTTGGGATGGCACAGTTTTTGTGCATGTTTTGGTGTTTGTATAAATGTATGTGTGTATAACACAAAATACACATTTGTGAATGCATGGAACATCCGTATGGGAAAAATAACAAGCTATTGAATTAAATTACTTTTTATATAAGTAATGTAGTGATGGATTTATAATATTCCACTTATTGAATAATAAAAAAATTGATCCATGTTAAGGTCTCTACATTTGTCATTTAAGACTGTACTCAAGAACATCAGTTATCATTTATTAGGAATACTTATGGCTAAAAGGATTAACACTAACAAATGGTATGTTGAAGGAAAGCTTGAGTGGCCTACTGACACAAGGTTAGTTACAATAGAAACTGAAGGATGAGCAGGTTTAATCCCTAGTTGCAACTGTATTGGTATATCTAAATTATCATAACTATGTTCCTTACAGATACTGGGAAGTTTAAGTTAGCTGTCTCTCAGAAAGGATCTGAGATGCTAAAAGAACAAGGTGCTATTTTTTAACATTTATTTACAAAATTAATACCTATACTAGAAGGGAACAGTTTAAACAATCAAGAATACAGAGTCAGTTTTGAAGTGAAGCAAGACCACTGTTTTGTTGCCAGTGGAAAAAGCTGATAAAGAAGAGGTACTAAAGGATGTATTGTCAAGAGTGGTAAAGGAAGAGAGACTACAATTAACCAAGATGGAACATGGCCAAGTGAGAGGCCCAGCAAGCTCAAGTGGTCACAGCCTCTAAGCACCACTCCACTCCCGAAAGAGGGCCCCCCCAAGACAAATTTTTGTCAGGGCCAAATGGTCAGGACAGCTTCCTGTAGCAGTTGATGTCTCTCAGTCTATGCATGGGTTCAGATCCACACTGCTTTATGCAAGAGATCTGGTAAGATTGGAAGGTTATTGCTGCAAGCCATTTCTAAGTGCTTATCAGGAAAATGCAAAACGACTAAATGCATATAGCTTGGGGGGAGTGGGGCTATTAATAGAGCCACTGCCAACTGAAAACATATATATGAAGACTGTAAACCAAGAAGACAGAAGAATTGTTCTGAAGCCAAAGGAAAACATTTCTAAGTATGAGGGAATGGATCATAGTGACTTAAACTGAATACTAGAAAAATATGCCTCAACAACCAGATCTAAATTTTGGAAAAAAACAGGGTCTTTGCTTAAGCAATTTAATTAAGATGAACTGACCATGTGCTTCAAGGTACTAACCTGTAATGGCAACAAAGAGGGAATAAATGGCTGATTAATATTGACTATGCCTTAACATCTAATTTTCAGCAAAACTATTTTTATACTTGAAATCTATATGGTGAGGTCACTCCATGCCCTCTAATTGGCTACTGATCTTTATAAATACAGCATCTGTGCTACACGGTGAGAATGGCAGAGTAGCTTCTGAAAGGACACCTAGTGGTAAGGAAATGAGTATGTCTAGAAACCACCAGGACTGTTGAGGGTGTATAATTGTCATGGGAATTGCTGAACTACTATAGGTTGAATCTGCAATATCTTATATGTGTCAAAGACCACCGTTCATGGTTTATAAAAAATGGCAAACAGCATTTTCACAAGTGCTTTTTAAAATATGGAATGTAAGTTCAACTTCCTTAAAACTCACAGAAGAGTCTTTTAAACAAAAGATACACATGGCAGTGTGTCATAAGTAACATATTTGAATGTCTTGAATCTTCACAGTATCAGTTTTAGGAACACCATATAGCTGAACAGAACTCATTACAGAAGTGTTTTGCTTGATATTAAAGACAAATTTCAGCTTGTTCATCATTATTCCTTGGGTCCTCCATTGTGCTATTCCAAAATACCCTAAGTAATTCCTTCCCTTCTCATCTTTTTCTCCTATGAAGACAAACAACCAAAACATATTAATTGTACACATTGGAGCTACTCTTTCTTTTTAATCTTTTTTTTTTTGATGTCCATCCAACTTTATAGTCACTTCTTGCCTGTGTTTATCCGCAACCACTTAATATGTAGTAATGTCCCTGTGACAAGGGGATGCCCACAACAGAAAACTGTATTGCATATGAAGTCATGCTGGTCTCATGCAGGGAGGGATTATAACCTTCCTCTGTAGTGACATGCTGCCTCTGGGCAAACAGACCAAAATCCACACTTGGATTTCTTGTTTATGTCAACATATGGTATTACAAGCATAGAACAATTTGATGACCACTGTCCCTCTTTGATTGTTGCTTTTATGTTTTCTTTTCCAGGTCTCTCTTTTCTATTGAACACCAGTTCCTTTGGATTAATTTTCCCTGAGTGAATTAGTACAGATTTGCTAGGTTATTTTTTCCAGATACTTTTTTTTTAATCCAATTTTATAACATCTCTGTATGCCACTGGTCTGTTCTCTATCCTCGCAGTGTTTACAATATTTCCCAATTTAGTACCATCCTTTGATTTAAAAAGCCACAAACAAGCCACTTTTGCTCTTCTATCCTCTTTCATCACAACAGAGATCAAAACACTGCGATGGATATTTTTGTCTGCTTTTCTAGATGACTTCCTACTAACATTTTTGCTTTAAAAAAATCAGATTCTGCCTTATTTCCCCACAACTACAAGGAAGTAGATCATGATGTCCATGAAGAAGGCTACAGCTCCTGTTCTTACCCAAGTATTAGTACCCATTTCTCACTCAGCTCTTTTTCCATGGCTCACCTCTCCTCCACTCCACCCTTCTGAAGCTCCAGCCTGCTCTCTTGTCTTAAAATCGCGTGTAGTTTCCTTCCTTTACTATAAACAATGCTTTCTGTAACCTTAGTTTCATGATGTAAACGTTTAAAAATAAGAATGAAGGGAACACAAACTGTGTGTTTAATTAGGTAATATGAGGATTAAATTAAATGAAATGTCTCAAAACATGGAACATTTCAGAGTAATGAAGTCTGGCTTTACTTGTTTTCCTTTTATCCTATCCTTTTAAAAAAAGAAAGAGACAATGGATCTTGGAAACTCCGGCAGAAGAGTAGTAAAGGCAGCTGAAGACATCTTATTGCTTGAGAATCCAAGAGAAATGAAATTAAAGCTCATAGGAAGAGGCTGTAACACTCAGGTAAGTCTTCAAAGGGAAAGAGAGGCACTCTGTAAACTGCAGGATGCTGAAGGCTGGGTAACCAGCTGCCACAATTGACATGGGAGTCTCCTGTAATCAACAATATCACCATCTGTAATCTGATGTCAGCTTATATAATGCCCAGCAGCCTGCCAAAGCCTCTTCAAACTGGCATTTCTTTTATACTAAAATACATTTTAAAAGCAAGAAACCAACCAATAGACATCATTCTCCAGTCAAAACTAAGGAAATAAAGGCTGCCATGTATATATGTGCATAATAAGCAAGAGCAACAAGAAGGAGTAGTAAAGAGTAGTAAAGGAAAAATAACGGCCATAAAAAAAATACCTCTGTTTATCTCTGCTGTCCACCTATAAGATTTGGTCAATTACGTTCCTTCAAACAGGCATGTTTTTTCTTTTTGTTTAGAAAACTCTAGTGAGCATTTTCATTGTTAAATCCCTAATCCAAATTTTGCTCTTGTGAACTTTCCAGCAACAGAAGAAACTAAAACTGCTGCAAACTTGGAAGAATTCTTGTTATGTATATCAGAATATGCACATTTGGCTTTCATTGTGTAATGTACCAGACAGCTATGAAAACAAAGTGAAGCCTAGTACGGCTTTGGTCAACACTTTAAACTTTGGATCTTGCTTATCTTGAAAGAAAGTGATCATTTTTAGCCTGTCAACCGAGGCCATTTCCTCTTGGCATACAGCAATCCCAGGTAATACAACAGTTGTTTGACTTCCATATCGTATTTGAACAAGCATTAAAACACACACAGCAACAGCTTCAAAAAAAGGAGTTCAAATAATCTACAGTTATTACCTCTGTCCCAAGCCTCTTGCTCAGTTAGGGATTTTACAGTCATGTTTTGTCATTTCCTAAAGCCTGCTGAGGAAGGGTGGGGGTTATCCCATGATTTGGTGAATAACCCTCAAACATCATAGGAGGAGATGCACAAAATTTCCAGAACAACATCCCATGAAAAAAGTAAGTTCAATAATAGATTTTCTTTAAATTCCCTTATCAATTTTACTTATCAATTTTACTTAGGTATAGTACAAAGCAGCTATAAGAGAAAGGGAGGAGATGGGGGGAGTTTTAATGGGATACTGATATCTTAGAGACCTACCTTGAAAGAAACTTTTGACTCGGAGATAGCTGACACTAAGTCGTAAGACGGAAAGTTTGTCCAACTTTGATATGATGTCAGGTGGAAAAGGCAGGAGGCTGGCCAGATGGTCCAGTTCTGCATTCAGTCGGTCCCTGTGTCTCTTTGAAGGGTTGGATTTTTCATTCCCAACTGCAGGCCTTCTGTGGTGGAGAACACATTTTTGATTACCTGTTTTACCTCCAGATAGTACAAGCGGAGACTGAGAGGTTGTCTGCGATCTGTTGATAACAGGTATATTTAACCTAGCTTCTGTGAAAGTCTTTAAAGTTTCTATCCTCTGCGAAAAAGAGATTTAACATTCCACTTTTGCGACAGTGCAAAGACATGGACATTGGCCTCTCTTTTCACATCTGCCTAGTAGGAAAAAAAACAAAAGCCCAAGACCAGATATTTCTTACTCAGGACCCTCCTACCTTAGAGAAATGGGTACTATCTTCATGTTCTAGTCAATACCAGGAAAAGCAACTTCTCATCTACATTGTACAAATGAGGGTCAGAACAGTAGAGGAAAATTACTGTGGCTAGTGCATGAACCCATTCAATACCCACTGTATTCATTCAAAGCATCTTAATTCCCTCAGTTTAATCACTCGGGGTTAACCTGTGAACCAGGAGATAATTAAGAAAAGAGCCTATTTTTAGACATGATTTTAAAAAGTATGGGAAGGAAAGTGAAGAGATTTCCTTAAAAGTCCTGTGAACATTCTCACATTTGCCTTCTTACATTAATAATATAAATAAGAATTTGGTCTCTCTCTTAAGAATGTTGATAGTCCTCCCGAAACATAAAGACTAGTGTGACTCAGATCCCTAAGCCAAGCACTCCTAGTCCATCCCCATTTCACATCCTTCTCATGCAGTGGGCAGGACCAGGTACCTCAGAAAACCTACTGTGAAAATGCATTAAGATGAAATACATCACAAATGAAGAAGCTCAGTTTTGGGGTGTCCACTAAAACTGAGGAGTGAGACTTTTCTCATAGAACATGTAAGATGCTGGTTTTAAGAGGAAGAAAAGGAAAAGCTGTTGCACTTCCACACAGTGACAGCAACTTGATTTCCAGCACAACAGCAAGGACTTGTCAGTGCTGAAGCACAGACTTATCAATTAAGCAAGAAGACCTAGTGCTAAGTTTGAGAAGGTGTTTATTTCCAGAAGGCAACCACCTCTAGACCCAGCAATAGTCAAGCATTATCCAGGAATGAGCCACAAGCCCCTTGAACCATCTGGATCCAAGACCTAAGAGGGAGTGCAGTACTCCAATGATATAGCTGCACTGGCATCTCCCAGGGGATTTAGTGCTGTGTCTGGTGGTCTTCCACTCACTCTTGTAACGCCCATGTTCAAGCTCTTACTGTAGGTCATTGCCACCTTCCTTCTCCAGGCACATTCTCCAGAATTAGAGACATTGAGAGAAAAAACAAGGAGGAAAAGATGGAAAAACATTCAAGAATGGGAAATGGTAGGCAAGGAAAATATGGATGTGCTAAGTGTTTCCACTTTCACCTCACTAAAGACAAGGACCACGACTTTGTACAGCTTATCTGGTGCTCCAGTGGAGAATCAGAGTAAAACTGATTGTCTGTAGCACTTTACTACTGCATTCCCATGCTCCACATATTTACTATATTTTCCAGCCATTATTTTGAGTGTTAGCATTTCACAGGGTATTTAAAGGGTTAAATTACAACAGTTGTAAAATACTTTACAATCTGCATGTTCCCCTCTTATAAGTGCAACATTAATTTATCATTGTAACTGATAAAAAAAAAGTTGTGCTTAAGAATTAGTAGAAATAAGATCAATGATTTGTATGTGGTTGCTGCTAATTGCAAACCTCTTAAAGTAAATTAGGTGTTAAAAATTCATTGCCACTTTTGACAGCCTTTACTTCATTTTAACAGAACAACACCAATGAACAGAGTGAATGAAAAAACTTTCGAGGTAGGTGTCAGTGAAAATATATAATTCCAGCCTTTTCATTCAGAATTACCAGTGGGTTTTAATAATACTGTGAGTTGCTTTCAAAGACAGGGAAGATTTTGTTGATTGACATCAATAAACAACTTTATTAGAGAGAGTAAATATGCATCAAATAATGTAATCTACAAAGAAGGAACACTCTATTTTTCTAGTGTTAATTATTTTTTTAAATGATGTATATATTGGGCATTAATTTTTGCAGTAACCCCTGAAGCTCAGGCATCTTCATTATAACACCAAAAGGTTGTCTGACCTGTGGAGAGCAGTAGTTTTGTGGGAATATAGCCTACTGTTGGGCAAAGGCTACAGAACATGAGCTTTTATTAATTGCTCTTCATATCTGACAAACTAGATGAAGCAAAGAAGCAACTTAGGGCAGAAAAAATAGTTAATTCCAGTATGGAAAACTAGACTGACAGGTTCAAAGGGTAAAAATATTCAAGACTAAAACAAAATAGAAATAGAAATTGTTCAAGCCTGTTTACCACATAAAATAGTGACTGCTTCGTGCCAGAGAGGCATGGTTTGAGGCAGTTATGTGGCCTGCATTTGTAATGAGAGCAAGAAACAGGTTTTTGGAGATTGCAAGGAACGATGTAAAAACACTACAGGAGAAAGCTCAGGACAGAGTCTTCCTGAAAAATTAAGGAAATGATTCAGTAAGGGAGTGAATCTAAACAAACAAGGGTTTGATGTAAATGGTAATTAAGTGTCAAGTGGATACGATTTAAAACAATGCAAGTTCCATGGAAAGCCTAGCCTAGCTATACATAAACAGAAAGTGGCAGACAGGAAAATTCCTCAATGAGCTGTTTTGAGGCCAATGGAAATTCTAGCTCTTATTTTGACCTGAAAGTAGAAGGTGCTTGTGTGTTTGTGTTAAAACAGGGATTCTCGAACTGTGTAAACCAGGTCTAAACAGAGCCATAGCACTCACTCTATGATACCTCTTTTTCTTTTCATACAATACCACAACAGTAAAGTAGCACATGTAATTACAACAACAAAGCTAATACACGTAGGAATTTTTTCACAGTGAGGGTGACAGAGCAGTGGAACAGACTGCCCAGAGAGGTTGTGGAGTCTCCTTCTCTGGAGGTGTTCAAAACCCGTCTGGTCACGCTTCTGTGTGACCTGGTCTAGGGAATCCTGCTGCGGCAGGGGGGTTAGACTAGATGATCTTTCGAGGTCCCTTCCAACTCCTAATATTCTGTGATTCTGTGAAAGCTGGCATTTCTTTCTCTGCATTGTTAAAACGTTCAAATTCTGCTCTGAAGCAACAAGTACTTGTACCTGTACAAGACCTACATGACCAGTCCCTATTCAGAAGGAACTGAGTGGAAGCTGGTGCAGAGGAAGTTTTCTGTTCCGGTGGTATGTAAGGCATTGAGCCATTTGTGCTTTAATGATTCGGTGTGCCCACTGACACACAGACCCACACTAGTGTAAACCAGTTTGGTGAGCTTGCAGAGGAATTTCCTGCAGCTACAGATCTGTCTGTTGTTTGCTGCCCTCTGAGGGAGCCCTACCCTGTTAACAAAAAGTTCACTCTGACCAAGTATTTTCAGTATGCTGAAGTGTTAAACCAGCAGATGATCTAAACTAAGAAAAATCTAGTTATTTACTATGACAGCAAGTTTTCAGTAAGAGGGGAAAGGGAAGAGAGAGACACCACGAGATGCAACAGATATGCTAAGTGAAAAGAAACAGCAAAGATTATTATCGTGAACATACTGACTAGCACTCGCAGCCACTGAGCTGTGCTTGGGCATTGCATAGGTGTCCTGGCAGAGCTGAACTCCCATGCTAGCTGTATATTTGCAAATGTTCACCATCTACAAGTACAAAGGACCAACTGAGAGAAAGCTGTGTGAAGGAAAGAGGGCCCTTTGACACCTTGTACCTCTTCTGGGTCTTCACAGTAAGGAAAGGCAAAAGTAAAATTAATGGTCAAGAAGAGATCACACTGGCAGAGCAGATGAGAGGTGGGCTACTGTGACACCAAGTAAGAGGAAGGGGTATGCCACAAAGGGCCTTAAAATGAGAACTAGGACACAAGAAAGAGCTGCAGCTCCTGAGGTCTCTGTTTACCCTGGCGCTGGTACAGTTCTGGCTGAAACGGGCAGTTTGGAGCAGTTATAGATACACTTAGAGCTAGGGCAGCTGTAGCTTGCCTTTAAAGAGCTGTAAAACATTACAAGAAATATTTTGTAGAGGAAGATAGTTTTACAAGATGCCAGGGTTTGAGACAAAGAAGTGCCTGAAGCTCTCAAATGGTAACTGTCCTGAAGTGTTGCTTTAGCATTTCTAGAATAAGTATTAACTTTAGCACAGTAATTTTAGTTTGATGTTAGAAACAAGATCTCTTTAGCTTTCACATGCTTGAATTACCAGCAAAACGTTAGATTTCCACAGGAAACAAACACTTGGTAGAAAATATTTCCTTTAGTCAAAACCCTGGTTCTCTGGCTGAAAAGTATATCTGATGGAAATTTTTCAATCAGTCTGAGCTCCAGGTGTTTGAACTGGCTCCATAAAAGCCAGAATTCTTTAGAGTAGATCACATTTAATAGGGCCTGTTTGGAAGCTTTCTGGAGCAAAAGGAGAAGAGCTAGTTTTTTATTTATTTTCAAGTATAAAAGTAGAACTTGAAACTGATGTATTGTGTGAAGAATGGCAACACAATGAAGTTAGTCTCTCCTAGTTCTATGCAGAGAAGAAGATTTAAACGTATTAGGTCTTCCTGATAAACCAGGTTTTCTCACACATTCTTCCACAGTCTTGTGGGTCTCTACATCACTCTTCTGTAGAATTACATCAGAATGTAATTTCTGTATCAGAAAAAATGCAGCAGTGAGTAATATCATTTTGTGACACCCTTGATTAAAAGGCAGCTGCAGGATCACCACCTGGCTTGGCTGCCTGATCACAAAAAGCTGATGGAGAGGCGGAGTGTTGGCCTCCTGGGACTCACTGTTCTGCAAAGGGGAAAACTGCTCCTCTGTCCTTTGAATCCTGGCTTTCAAAAGGGCTAATCCATTAATCCCTACAGAAATCCAAGTATCCTGCTCAGACTGGCACCTGAGCTCACTTTGTCAAGAAAGGAATCATTATGAGGACTTGCCAAAGAATTCCTACCAGATTTTTTCCTGTGAACAAATACCTCTCCCAGAACAGGTGGCAGCATCTACTGTGGTTCAATCAATAGGCTATGTCTACCCTTCTAAATTCAAGATAAATTATTTGAGGCAGCATAACAGTAAGGATATCTCAGAGTCCTGAAATGTCAATAAGGTTTGTAGGACTGGAGGACAGAGACTGTGAAAGGAGCGCTGTCAGCCAGTCAGTCCTGGGCATTAATAGCCTCTTTAGCTCAGTGTTAGGAAGACCTTGAGTGAGGGTATGAGCACAGGAAAGGCTTACCAGAGACCAAGCCCAAAACAGATAAGGTTTGAGGAAAAGACCAGTATTGCTAGGAACTGAGAAATCATCTTCAGCAGTCACTAACCACAGGACAAAGAGGGTTCTCTCCAGTGTGGGAGCTCAGCTGTCCAGTAATCCAAAGCATCTGATTCCCATCTGATTTTAACCAAAAACAAGTTACTTGATCAAAGTTGTGTATGTCCTGGCTGGATAAACTCATGCTCAGTTACCTGTGTTGCAATCTCATAGCAAAGCTCTTTTCAAGGTAGCATTGCTGGTGGTGGCTCACAAGGTGAAAACTTAGCTCCATCCAACTCAGTAAGAATTTGCCCCTGATTTTGTTAAAACTAGAATTTCATAAAAAGTTCCTAAGGACATTTACACCCCTTATTAACAAGTAGCTTTCTTAGCTATCGTATTTATCTGGAAGTGACCTTCAAGAGAAGTTCTTCTAGCTAGTATATGTGCTCCAAACATGAAGCTTAATATTTCTCAAACAACTACAACTCTTCTTCCTTTCTTACAAAAGTTATGATTCATAAACTGTTCTGTACAGATGTAATTTCATGTACTGAGGGTTCCATACCTCATGCAGTTATAAAGTTCAATATCCACATCCATACTTGAACAGTAGTGCAGAAATGTTACATATGTTTTAGATTTAACACTCTGGTTTTGCAGGAAGAATCATTTTCTTATGTCATTATCTTTATCTACTGAAATTGTCACTGATGATATATTTTACACTAAAAGAAATATATTTTCAGATCAGAACAAGTGGTTCATGTGTAAATACTCTGCAAAAGCCAAACAAAATCAACAGATTTCACTGAAATATTCAGAGAAACTTCCTTTTGACTTTAGACCAATATATACAATTTTAAGCCAAGTGGGTTATTATTTGTAGAAGTTCTGAACAACTGAAAATAGGGAAATCTATTTTAGTTACCTTCTTATCCTTAAATTGTCTGTGAAGGCCACCAGTGCTGGTTCATAATTTTAACACAGTAAAAATATGTGCTTCATAACCATATAATCAAGTGTAACACAGAAGATGTGGGATGATTACATTTAAAAGCTTCATTTCGCAGCATGGTTTATGGCATCTGGAAATCATTTTACATTTGAGTGATAGCAAGCTTTTTCCCCTCCCATTTCAAACATCTTATAGTAACAACTTCTTGGTGCTTATTTTCGTTTTCTGCTTTGCCTTAACTCACACAATTAATCTCTCTCATTTTTCTCCTAATGAAAGTGATCCCATAGTAAATAGTGGTTTGAAAATGGTGTGTTCTTTATGCAAAAAGTGAGTCACCAGTCTGCTTTTTCAGTTGGCTGAACTGACCCACTTTCCAGGCTCGCACATGTTGGACTTAGTGATGCCCCAAGCAAGCCTAAGCCAAGGAAGGGGGAAGGGGAAGGGGGGACTGCAGTACCAGCACACTGGTGCCACTCAACACACAGCTTCTCCAAGGGCTCCTTGAACAGGTGCTGTGTAATACAGGATCCCAGAGGTGTTAGTCACCTCTCACACCCATTGCCCAGCTGACATTTAGTCCACCGGTATCTTCTGCCTATGCAAAAGTGCTGCCCCTCGTGGCACTCTCAGCAGTGTACTCTGCAGTACACTGTGGTATGCACAACCAGCACTGGCCTCTTCCTGGGGCATCTAGTGATGGTAAGGATGGTTTGACCCATGCTCAGCATCCTTTCTGGAGCCACTCTTAACCATGAAAAGCCAGCCTCCCAGCCAGGGGTTTCTTGATGCAGAGAAAGAGACTAGGAATCTCCCATGCCAGCAGACCACCGGAGGAGGGGACTTCTACCCCATTTCTAGTATGTACGTTTGGAAGGAGATGTCTCCTGATGAATATGATACTTAACTGTTTCTGAATGGGTTTCCTCCTTTTCCTCCCAGCATACAGGCATTCCCCTGGAGGAATCATTGTGTTGATGCTGAAAAATAAAAGGAATAGATTTCTTAGTTTAGAGTTTTCTGTTTCATACTGCTGTACAAAATGACAGCACTGAGAAAGTTCAGCTGAGGAAAATATTTGATCCCTGAGTGTGGCATTCAACGACACTAAAAACCACAGTGGCATTAGTTAAGATAGAAGCTTAAGGCTTATTCCAATTTCCTACTTTAATATTATTACAATATTGACATTTATATTCAATTTTCTTTGTTTCAAATTAAGCATAATATACATGGTATAAAAATTGGTATAAAATGCATCCTGTTTACTCGATGTCCAAAATTAATTTTTTTGTCCTTCCAGGCTCATTTTTACATTCAGCTGAACAAATAAGAATGAATAATACTGCCCATCATCTTCTGCAGGGAGGATTTCATAGCTTTTTGAATATGCAGGAATATTGCATTCCATTACTGACCACTGGAATAAGTAATTATTCAAATTAACATTTTTTCCAGGTCCTCACATCCTCATTTTAAAAGACTGAAAGTGTATCTGTCAGCAGCTCAAGAAGTGACACAGGACAGTGTGGTTAGCACTGAGACCCAAAACAGTGCTGAGGAAGGTGACAATTTTCAGACAGAACTTAGCCTTATTATTGCTCTCTTTGAGCATGTTAGCCTTAGAGACATTGCAAGCTCCAAAGTAAGTCTGTACACTTAGCCTGTTTAAATCTTCTGGAGAGTAGCTGAATATTGAAGTATCTTGGTTTTCTGACAGAAAGAGTATTTTAGTCTTGCTGTGTGCTGTTCAACAGTGGGTGCGCACTGCTGAGAGGTTACTGTATCTCAAGTGTGTCTGCTGTTTTGCGTAAGATGCAAAATTAAGGGGAACTTCTATGTTAGTGAATCAAATGCTATTCTACTGAAGGCCTGTGTCATGTAATGCAAATCATCAACTTACTGAATTTGACCTAAAAACTATTTAGAGGAACTTTGTGATAACTAGAAACCTTTTGCTTTCCAGATTAAACTTGCTCATGGTCATTTTATGCTCATTTGTTCTTCTGCCAACATTGTCTTTTAGTTTAAATAGCTCTTCCTCCTCCATTGTGTTTACTCATTGGTGTATTTTTAAATATCAGTCATACCTTCAGTCAGCCTTCATTTTTCTATTCTAGGACAACCCAACATCTTTTATTCCCCTCTCACGTTACAAACTCTTTATTCTTCCTATCATTGTAGGAGCCCTTAGTTTCTCACTTCAGTCTATCTGTCTAGAACATGGATAAATATAATCATGCACTATATATTAAGCAAAATCTATAAGTATTTCATGCAGGCATACATATACATATTTGTTGAGAGACCAGTAATTCTTTATAGCAATTATCTCACTTGATATCTGTGTGACTGCATTTTCCTTTCTCATAGCCATTATTAAACACAAGGCTCACAGTCTTCTTGTGGTCACCTAATACAGTTATCTGTTGTCATGTATAATTTCCAATAAATAAATACACAGTTTATAGAGGAAATCTAACTTTTAGTGCCCAAATGCCTAACCATCCCATTTATACAATTAATCTCCAGCTCATTTTGGTTATATGAGAGTTGTATCCCCTTCTTTACTGATGGCCCAAGCAACTAAATTTTTTGGTACCCTTCTGGTTTTGCATGAAATTTCTTAGTAAAATATGGTTGTCTTCAAACTGTTAGTTAAGCAGCTCTGCTTGTAGTTTTCCTCCTGATCAGTCATTTTCCTTTCAGCATGTGCTGTTGACCCAGTTCCCCCAACTCTTTCAATTCCTTACTAATCCTCAGCTGTACATCATCCTTTACTAAATTGAGATAGATTAGATCTACTCTATTTCCCTCATCTGGAAAATCAGTTATTCTATCAACAGAAAGCTATCAGGTTTCTTTGACAAAATCATCTAAATCTACATTCCATTTTTACTCCATTACACAACTAACCACAGCCATTAAAGGTTCTTTCCTTGAGAATTCATTCTAAAATGATGCATAGTGTAGAGAACAGACAAATAGGTCAGTAGTTGCCTTCTCTCAACTGTAGCTGATGGTGGAAACACCACTTATTCTCCAGCTGGTGCAGAGTCAGGTACAAAGTTCTTCTAGAAATAAACAAAACCATTTTTTTTCAATATTTTCAATATTGGTGAGATGATTTCAAGTGATGAACTGCCTGGACAAAGTCTGTAGGGGATATGATACAATGCAATAAATACTCCTCCAGGTTTGGCAAGTTTGTTTACACCACAGCCTTTGCTTAGCCTTCTTGTCACCTTCAAAGACTATGTCAGGTTACTCTAGTCTACAAGCTCATGCTTTGCAACAGTCTGCCAGGTTTTAAGATTACCTCTACCCTGGTGAGAAGCTGAAATGGTGTGAAGATCCCAAGAGAATTGTTGCAGTTTCTTGTGAAACCTCACATTAAAAGATATTTTCTTTATATTTGCAGTGGGTTGACTGTGGCTGGATGCCAGGTGCCCACCCAAGTTGCCCTGTCACTCCCCTTCTCAATTGAATAGGGGAAAGAAAATAAAAGAGAAGGCTTGTGGATCAAGATAAGAACAGGGAAAGATCACTCACCAATTACTGTCATAGGCAAGCAAGATTCGACTTGGGGAAATTAGTTTAATTTATTACTAATCAAATCAGAGTAGGATAATGAGAAATAAAAAGTAAATCCTAAAACACCTTCTACCCCACCCTTCTTCCCAGGCATGAATTCCTGGTACATCCTCACTTCCCCTCCACGGCACAGGGGGACAGGGAGAGGGAGCTTCGTCCAGTTCATCACATATTGTCTCTTTTGCTCCTTGCTCCTTAGAGAGAGGGCTCCTCACACTCTTCCCCTGCTCCAGTGTGGGATCCCTCCCATGGGAGTCAGCCCTCCACAAACAGCTTCAACATGAGTCCTTCCCACAGGCTATAGTTTTTCACAAACTCCTCCAGTGTGAGTCCCTTCCGCTGGGTGCAGTCCTTCAGAAAGAGACTGCTCCAGCATGGATCCCCCTCAGGGTCACAAATCCTGTCAACAAGCCCTCTCCAGCATGGCGTCTGTGTTCCATGGGTTCACAGGTCCTACCAGGAACCTGTTCTTGTACAAGCTTCACATGGGGTCACAGACTCCTTCAGGCACATCCACCTGCTCTGGTGTGGGGTCCTCCACAGGCTGCAGGTTGATATCTGCTGCAGTGTTAACCTCCGTGGGCTGCAGGGGGACAGCCTGCCTCACCACGAACTTCACAATGAGCTGCAGGGGAATGTCTGCTCCTGCACCTGAAGCACCTTCCCCTACTTCATCCTCACTGACCTCAACGTCTGCAGAGTGGTTTCTCTCACGTATTTTCACCTCTCTTCTCTGGCTGCCACTGTGCTTCTGCAGCAACTTTCCCCCCTTCTTAAATATGTTATCACAGAGGCATTACCACTGTCACTGATGGGCTTGGCCTTGGCCAGCAGTGGGTCCAACTTGGAGCCAGCTAGTGTTTGCTCCATTGGATATAGGTGAAGCTTCCAGCCCCTTCTCACAGAAGCCACCCCTGTAGCCTCCCCACTACCAAAATCTCGCCACGCAAATCCAATACAGTATTGTAATATTTTTGTGTTCTGAGTCCTTCCCGTCCAAAATATGAATCTATGACTCATAGTTCATGTTTCAAAACAGTGTCACATGCCAGACTTCCCTTCTCTTGCCTTCATGAGCAAAATTACAAGGAGAAAGACTTGGACAGCATAATTCAACTGAAAACTGAAAGTTAAGAGTTCATTCAATTTCCCAAAATTACCACTTTGTTTTAAAATCCATTCTGGTTCAGTTGATGAATTTGTGACAGCAAAGGGACATAAACAAAAAGACCTCAGTATTCAAACAACTGAAAACCAGGAAATAACTAGCAAACAATATGAGCTAGAATTTATGAAGTGTAAAATGATGGTTAAGAAAGATAAAGGCCCAAAGGAAAATTCAGAAGTTGCAACCCTAAAGAGATAGTATGCTTTACAGAAGATTATTATGAACAAAAGAAGTCTAAAAAGTGTGTACAGTGTTTATAAGATGGAGATAGCTCTATGTTAGAACTGTGTAAAAGGTAAGAGTGTCAACAGATTTATTTCTAGTATCTGAAAAGAAGGAAAGTCATGCACTTGCATCAAATAAGAACAACCCATGCACTCTTCAGTCTTTCTACATGAACTTTCTACAGAATTAGGGCAAAATGTTACCACAGCAACATGGTATGAAACACTGCCTCACCAATGTCCTAGATACATGTACAGTCAAGAGGTGCTTCTGCTCCTACTGCTAACTCCAACAATGGCACGCAGAAAAAAGAGTTTGAGAGTGAATGTATGGGAATAAAGGTGAAGTCAGCAGGTTCATGACTAATGGTCCTCAAAATATGGCTGAAAACAACACATAAATATTTTGATTCTCACAGAACCATACACCAAGAAAACATTTCTTTTAAAATCTGGAGAAGAGCACATATTCATGGTCCCACCTGGACTGTGCCCTCTTCTGATCATCTGGGAGCTTTGCTCTTCACCACTGGGACAGAATGGTCCATCTCCAATACTGCAGGAGCCTGGGGGCTCCTTCCCCTACTTGCCCACCAGTCTCATGTCTGAATGAGAAACAGGAAGAAGTTGTTGAGGACAGCAATCAGTTGCTCAGAAAATTGTTCTCTTTCCTTTCTCATTCTGCTTCTCTCCGTTATGCCTGAGAGTCCTCACATATTCTTCCTCTGTTTGAGGCAGCAGGAGAGAGGGCTCACAAGCTTGAGGAGTTTTGGGAGCAGTAGAGCTGAGACTGAAAGGAACAAAATTGTTGGGAAAGGGCATATGTGGGCTATGGTCATCCACTTTCTTATTTCAGGTGCTTTTAATCAGTGCTGACATCAAGTCATAATGAATCTGTGAACACTGGGGGAGTCCAAAGGACTGAAAGCTGTAATATCACGATCTTCAGAGAGGGGAAACAAAATGATCCAGCTAACCACTGAATGGCAAGACTGACATCCATCCCAAGCAAAATAACAGAAAAGCTGAAAAGAAAGAAGAATGACATCATCTAGCAGCATTCTATGGACTATGATGATCTATAGAATGAAACTAGCTCACTGAGAAGTTATCACCTCTGGCTGCTAAAGGAGTTCACTTGTATTAGTAAATCATTTAACTTAGCAGCACAACATTCTGATTTTAAAAAGCCACAGTGAAGTATCACAGTGCACAGTTTCTCTAAGTAAAGGATTTGTCAAGTGACAGATAAAAAAAAGTCATTGTGGAAAAATCACTGCTAAATAGAAAGGCTTTATAAAGATCTTACAGGCTATTGCTGATAACATTTAAGAAGTTACAAAAATTTAGAAGATTATAAATAATGCTGAAAACATGGTAAAATAGAACAATCTGGATTCCTAATAGGCTGTTTCTGTTTATCCACAATACATGTTAATAGAACCCAATGCAAACAGTCACATCTCAGAACAGGGAATGCAAGTCATTGCTACTGAATAGGGACTGCATCCTGAAATGCCAGTGATTCTTGAAAGGAATTAGGGATCAAAATGAAAAATGAATACAATCCATATCCTGAGCTCCCAGGGAAGAGCTGCTGCAAAGGAAGCTAATGCAGTTGCTGACCTAAGTGAAGTGATTTTACCTCTGTTTACAGATATGATGAGACTGATGCTGGAACAGTGTGTACAGTTCCCATGTAAGTGTTTTTCAAATAATGTTAGAAACTGAAAGGTGAGGAAAGAAGCTAAAAAAAAATACTTGCAAGCTGAAGAAACTGCCTTGCATAGAAAAAAGAATTTAGTGACTCCAGTAGAGTAAAGTATTTTCATAATGAAGATATGGATGCTGAATTATTTTAATCTGAAACATAGCAGGCACTTAGAAAGTGAAGCTGAAGCCATACACATCCAAATAAGAAATAAAGCATTAATCTGTAACATTGTGAGCATTTAAACACTGGAACAAGCTGCAAAGGATTTGTATCTGTTCGATGTCTTCCTGCAATGTACACTTTACCCTAACAGAAGTTATGCTTAAGTTAAATACAGCTGGGTTGAATGCAGACATACTCAGAAATATATATATACACACACACACATGTATATATACGTGTATATATATATATATGTA
This sequence comes from Galbula dea, assembly GCA_013399015.1. NCBI lineage: Eukaryota > Metazoa > Chordata > Aves > Piciformes > Galbulidae > Galbula > Galbula dea. The sequence goes on along the minus strand of VWZX01003420.1, from coordinate 60,254 downwards.
GTTTTGGTAGCTATAGGAGGTCCAACTACATTATCCAATGATCTCTCTTTTCACTGAATTTTATGAATCACTTCCTGCCCAAATATGATCACATACCATGCATTCAATGTCTAAACTACATAAAAAGGCTGTGCAGAGTGCAGCTTCGACGTGGTGAAGGTTTTGAGGAGGCAGCCTGGGAATAAGGAAGTTGTGTTCTCATCCCTACTGCACCACAGAACCACAGCACAGCTTCATGGGCAAAGCAAGAAGGGGATGGTACGGGAGCATTGCTTTGGGCTCCACAGGGTTTTGTGTCCTTTCTACCCTAGGAAGCAGCAGCTCTGGAAAAAGAATTCTGCTTGCGATGGCTAACCAGAAGAACAGAAAACTACCTGCCTGCTGCCACTAAAGTAATTGTGTTTAGCCCATTTCTGTCAAATGCTTTGTTTCTGATAAATGGTCATGCTTTAGGAGAAAATATGGTAACAGCTTTGGACATATTATCTTTGCAAACTGCATGCAATACTGTGTCCTGAAGCAGCCACACTTCAAGAGAAACTAGAGCAGAGAGTCACTAAAATTATTAAAGGCAGAGAAAATGAGCCCTCAGTCAGAGTCCAGGAGCACAAATTGTTTGAGTTATCATGAAGAACAGCAACAGAGAACTTCCTCACAATAAGTAACTACATTATGTAAGAAACAAACATTTCGTGACAGAGATCAAGCTAATTCTAGCAAGATCCAATTTGCAGAATTTGAGGCTAATTAAATTCAAACTACAAATAAATGAGGATAACTATTAGAATAATTTACCCAGGATTATAGAGGACTCTCCATCGCTGAGCTCTTTTTTTTAATCAAGTTTTTTTTTCTTAAGAAAATTATTAGACCTGTGTGGTGAATTTGTTTTGAGGATGTCTGATTGTCCATGTCATACATGAGATTGAAACAAGATCATGGTAACTCTTTCTGGCCATACAATTTTCTTTTCTACCTCAATCTTCTCTCCGGTGAAAAAGGATAAAGCTTAATTCACAAACCTGAGGAACCTAGAAATGTTAATTTACTACTGGAAAGGTATATAACACTTGACTTAGAGAGGGTGTTTTGCAAGTGCCAAGGATCATATTTCAGTCATACTTCAGTCTTACAACACAGCTAAAGTTGTCTGACATGGCAAACATACAATCTCTTTTTCATTTCCTTTAAAGAAAACATGTATAAATCTGGCTATGTTTGAAGCTTCTGAAAAAAAATCCAGTGTGCATGTTCTCAGGAGACTTGTAGTCTGACAGTTATCTATATTTCTGCCTGAGATGAGGACACATTCGTTCCTCCTACAGGCACTATACATATGCATCCCCATGTGCTTTACATGCCTCTCCTCAGAGCAACAAAGGCAGAGCCAGACTTTGCCTCTTGCTGTTCTTCCCTGTGCTGCTGTGCTCTCCCTGCTCCAGTCACAGCCTCCCAGAAACAAGGGGGTCCAAATATAAGGCAGGGGAAGGAGGAGTCGCCCACAGGGAAGACTGAGAGGCAGAGTGAGACAAGGCAGGGAGGGGACAGAAGCAGACTGGTCTTAGTCCTGAATCTCAGCATCCCTAATACCTGCAGAAAGACACTCTGCTTCATAACGCTCCAGAAAGGAACCACTCAGGAGCACTGCTTTTGAACTATCATTAAAACTTCAAAGTAACCATCCAAAATTCAGGATTTTTACTAGAAATTAGGTGGAGTGCAACTCCCTGCTGCAGTGTCGCATCCAGGTCTGCTATGGGCTCCTTTGCCTTCACTACCTGAGTTACAGGAAGAAGTCCAAACACATGAAGCCAGATCCCTGCCCTGATGGGAGATCTCAGGAAAGGAATCGGGGCTGTGCAGGGGCTGTAGGAATGAGGCTGCGTGATGGGAGGCATGCCACTACAGCCACTGACGTCAGAGGCATCAACCCTCATTTCCTGGGAGCCTTGGTCTGATAAAAGTGATGAGGACTCAGTGCTGCAGCTGAAGGCACCCAGAACTATGCCCTGAACGAACGTACACCAAAGGCTGCATCTTCTGAAAAATCACCTCCTCAGTGCTTGGCATTGAGTAAAGGAGAATACATCTTTCAGATTTATTTCTGCTAATAAGACCATATGTCTCAGCAGTATAATAAAGATTAATTCAGTGGTGGCTTTGATGTACTTAGATATTAGACTCACAATTATCACAGAACAGTCTGTGACAAAATTAATAGCACCATGTTTGCATGAGATTTGATCAGTGCATAGTACGGATCTGGGACCACAAGATGAACAAGGATAATAAAACCAAAATATGCAATTTTAAGACTAAGTTTAGTGACTGTCCACGTAGGTGAGGAATTAACATCTCATCTTTAACTTCTGGGTTTCCTAATTTGCAAGTGCTTGACTTTGAAACATGGCAGCCCTTTGCTGCAGGGTGGGTATGCAGCTACACTCCAGGAATCTTTAACAGAACAATCATTTCAATGATTATTGTTCCCTCACAAACAAGTTTGGGAATTTGGAGAATAAATTATCAGTCCTCCTTTCTTTATTTGTTTGTAGAAGAAATCCTGAAATTAAGTTCAAGGAGAATTTTTTTGAGTTTTGAGGATGTAAATAACTAACTTTTTGAAAAAGCTTAGATGCAAAAGGTTTTTTTAAAATGATGTTTCAAAAATTAAGCTGTTTTTAGAACTTCTAACATGTACCGTCACTTCAGGAAGGATACAGACTGTAGCACACACAAAAACATGCAGAAAAATCAGATTGGGCATATGTCTGTCAGAATCCTTTTTAGTTAGTGGAGTGAAATCTCTTGCTACTAGGCTTCAGTTTGGTCCTCCATTGTCTTTGCCACAAACTGTCTCAGGAAAATACAAGGTTGCCACAGCAGCTGGACTACCCTTTCCACAGTAAGGTGTGGGCAGGGATGAAAAGTTTTGCTACATCTGGACCATTTAAGATATTGTCAGAACCATATCGATTATTTGATTATTAAGACACTCAATCTCAACATTGCAATCGTGCCCTCAGTAGTGATATTAGTATAGCATGCTTCACCTTTAAACATTCTGGAATGTAACATCTTTGAGATCTCTGTCCCTCTGCTGTGTTTGCTAGAACCTGACTAACAGGTCAAAAGAAGTAAATTCTGGAGACTGAAAAGCAGATGCTCTGAAAGCAAAAGTATAATTTCCATAGCAGATTTGCTAAAACCAGTAATGAAATATTTCTGTCATGAATGAGTAGTGTAGCAGGGTCTTAGTTCAGCTATCTTCAAATTACAGTTGGTGCAGATTCTAGGAGCAGCTTTATACTGACAACACAGAGCTCCATACAAGCTAGTAACTCAAATATATTTATCAAGTGTATATATAACCTTTCAGATAGATTCTTCCCAGATTTAGCTCTGTGCTGTCATGACAAGGCTGCTAGAGCCAGTTATTTCATCAAGTTTATCTAGTTCATTAGCTTGTCTACACTATTCCACAATTGTGAGAGATAAATGCCCTTAGATAAAAAAGAAGAGCAGTATTATTTTGAATGGTTTGTGCCACTTTTTTTTACAAGACCCATGTGGCCTTGTGTTGGCTGCTTTTTTGTGTTATTTCATCCTCAATTGCTGCTCCCTTGCTACACCATAAGGTGGTACATGTTCCAGCACCCATACATCACCACAATAAGGTGAACCAGATGTGTCAGAGTTGCAGAACTATGCAACTATGAGCTACAAAACTGTGCTGGTCCTCCGAACCCTCTTGTAAGTTCACCAGCATTCCTGGAGTTACTTTCCCAACCACCTGTGTTTTAATACCATACTTGTAATTTCATTAGACTGATCTCTTAGGGTTTGGAGTTCTCTTTGAAATACTAGAAGAATGGTCTTGGCTAAGACTATTTATCATCCTGCATCCACTAGGCCAAACTAGAAGTATGCTGCAATTTTGAAGCAAATGCTAACAGCATAACAAGAAACCCTGAGTTATACAAAGGAAGAATACAGATAGATGAGAGGATTGAACAGATGAGACAGAGAGACAAAAACACTAGGAACCATTTTTAGTTTTCCACTTAAAAAACAAACTGGAACTAATCTAAATGGAATTTTTATCAAGAAAGAATTGCTTATCAAAATCAAGGAGACTCTCCACAGTAACCAGTAAGCTTATGACTCCCTCCTGAGAGTCAGCCAAGATCCAATTCCAAGTCTTTCTAAAAAGTGTGCAATACACCATAACTATACTTTAAATTCCCTAATACCTCTCTTCTTTTACATAAAAGGCTTCTTAAAATGTTTTGGTTGCACTTTAGTACAGAATAGGAGTCAAAATATGTGACAGCTTATATTTTGTACATGTGTATTTTCTTACATAGCTCATATATATATCAAATGTACATCATATATTTGTATATTTCTGTATCATTAGAGACAGTGTGGAAAGAGAAGTGGCAGTCTGGCTCAGAAACACAGCCTGTGTTCAGAGGAGCCCATGTGATACCAGTAGAACACAGTATGTTTTTTTCCACAAGAAAAGAAACAAGAGGGCTCGATCTAAGGCAAACAAATTGGAGGACTGATATCTTCATTATTATAACAGTTATTAAGAAATGTGTGTGTAGGTGTAGAAGAGAAGGAAGAAAAATTACTTATAAACCTAGATATAACATCTGCTTCTTGGGAAGATGCAATCCCAGTCTTCTCCTGGCTTTGTTCTTCTGTCATTCCGTAAAAGAAAAGGAGAAGCTGAGGATGAAATGCCAAAAAACCCGTAACAGAGGTTCAGCAGAGCTTAGATATCTGAAGTTTCACAGAAAAAAAAAAAGGTCCAAAACTTTCAGCGAAAAAAAAGGTGGTTTTCACAAAGCTTGAGATGGAAAATGCGAATGTAGAGAAAAATTGAAATGAAACAGGAAACATTTTCTTCTAGAACTAAGCAAGTTATGTTAGCTTGATGCTTAAATTGACATTGTTATTATTGTTATCACTGAAATTTAGTCTTTCAAAATGCTTCTGCTACCAGTGTAAGAAACACTGCAGCATTTGCAGGTCACAGCAGGTCACAGTTTAGAAATGCACACGGAGAGTATGTGAGTTGACAAGATTTTGCTCAGTTCTTGCAAGTCTTCAGTTTAATGGAGTGCACAAAAATCAAAATGAAAATTCAAAGGTTCCTGTTCTTTCAGATGCAGAATTTGAAGACAAAAATAAAGCCTGATGTAGCTATTATTTTTAAGATTATAAAAGTAGCTGAACAAGTTATACTGGTTGAAAGGCTGGCTAGTTTTGTCTGCTACACTGATGAGGCACTCCTCCAGCACCTTGGTTTGGATACATACTCGAAGTTACTGCAGGTCCTTAACTATGAATGTATAAGTTTATAATTTCTTCTACAAGAACAGAAATATCTCTTTTGTAAGCAGTATATCATTTCTATTCCCATTCTGTTTCTGAGCTCTATGGACATATCTACCCTTAGTGTTCATTATTTGACAATTTTGGCACTTTCTATTGTAAATACTTCTACTGTTCTGGAGACATGTCTCCAGAGGAAAAAAGTACTTTCGAATACATTTGAAAGCTGTCTGCAGTACAACTCTGTCTTCTAATACTATTTATATCTATTACTACCCTAAAGTAGTCAATATACACAAATTTATTCTCATTAATAACCCCAGCAGTAGTATTTTCTATGTACTCATTAAATTTTTCACCATATATTTTTAGATATTTTAAACATTAACTTAATTTTCATGAACAAGTAATGACTTCAACTATTCAGTTTATATAATTAGAGCAAGAGGTGGAGGAAAATTCGACCTCTTGCCTTCAAAACTCCCAGAATTCTTTTTAATGTCCAAGAGAAAAAAAGCAAACATTTATGGATATATCCCACCACAATATAATTTGTCATAAAGCATTTGTGATCTGGCAAAACCACCTGACAGTAATAAAGCAGATGCTTTAACATTGACTGATTCTCATCCACCCCTGAAAAACAATAAAAAAGAATTTTTCATGGAGTGAAAATGTTAGGGAATAAGGGGTAGGGGAGAGCTGTTTTATCTGTTTTTATAGCATGCCTTTCTTTCCCAGTCCATGAACATGCATCTATCCCAAGCAGAAAGATTTTGTTAATCTTTGCAAACGGGGCTGAAAGGACCCTCAAGAAATCATACAGAACATCCTTCCCTGTTTCATACAGAAGCAGCTGTACCAAAAGCATTCAGAGGTTTCAGACTGGAGAGATGGCTTGTGAGCATGAAAGCCTTGTCTGTTTTTTCCAGCTAAATCAATTGATGAAATAAAAAAGCACCACATCTTTCTAGTCTTTTACATGCTTAGGCCATTATAGCTGTAACAACACAGCTGTTGAACAACTCCCAAATGCTGCTTATACTAAAGAAATATAGTTTCTATGAGGACCCTAGAGATTTTATTCCAGTATGTAACTATAACTAAAATTGCAACATTTTTCCTAAGCATCTTAACCTAAATTTTCCTTACTGCAATGTAAGACCATAATTTCTTGCCCTAGCTGACATGAACTTAACAGTTTAAGTTCAGTTAACTTTGCAGCTAATCTTATATTTCTAAAGATTTTTAAATTCTTTTCTCTTTATTCTTCCCATCTCTAGCCTAAACAATTATTTTAGTCTTTTCTTTTAAGTGATGTATTTTAGGTATCAGATTCTTCTGCTTTGCTCTCCTCTGGACTCTTAATTTGGTCTGCATTTTTTCTCAAGCACCCTGCTCCCAAATAAGTTCAATAAGAACCTGCCGGGGCTGAGTATGACAAAAAGATTATTCACGTCTTAGAAAAACACTCCAATTTTTACACACCATTTTCACAACAGTGCAATGCTGCAGAGTCATGTTTAGTTTGTGATTCACCAAATTTCCACATCCTTTTCTCCTTAGCTTGTGCTGCCCAGCCATTCCCTGTGCTATAGTATTTGAGTACATGATTATTCCTGTACAAAACCTTATAGACTCACATCCTGCTTGGTTTTCTGGAGGTTGTTACTGTCAAAAAACACTGAATTTGACTTTCATCTTCCAGGGTGCCCAAAACCTGCTTCAGCTTGGTGACATCTGCAGGCTGAATGCCCACATGCTCTAATCTGTCATTTGAGCCTTTCATGAAACAGGGAACAGCTCTCAAAGACCTCTGTGGAGTTCCAAACTAAATGGTAGTCTTCTCAGTATGTCTCTCCAAAATCTCTAGTACCTGTATTCTTCTTCCCCAGAAGAACCTCAGCAAATTTTCCTTCTCTAGAAATGGCCTGAAACAAGAAGTAAACACCATGTTTGTGGGAGAACTCCTAATCTGAGTACCAGGAGAGGAAGACTCAATCTGACAAATGCACTACTTGTTCTCAGACATCAAAAAAACACATTTTGGAGAAGTAAACCCCTATGAAAGAGGAGGCCAGGAAGAGTCCACTTTCCAGACAGTGCTACCCTGACTGTTAGGTGAGAGCACAATATTTGGAGTTTCAGCAAGATAAGAAGTTTGAGAGGCTACTCAGCATCATGATTCCCAGGCATCAGAATACTACCAAATGTAGCAAACAGCTCCCAGGAAAGTCAGACAATGATGCCAAAACTGCCACGTACTCAACTTCATTCTCTCTCAGCTCCAGTGTTACAAAAGAGGGAGAAATCCACTAATGGTGGATTTTTACAGTCCTAACAAGTGGCAAAATTTGATTTTATGTTAGCACATGTTTTCAACAAGCTAAACCTACTGAAGTGACCAGCATTTAGCATCAATACAAATGAAGTTTAAGAGTAAGGAAAAATATTTAAATATATTTACTGTGTGCATGGTTATTGTTATTGAATACAGAGCAATATCTCTGGTGCATCAGGTCAAATGTATGATTGCAAATAACATGTTTTGCAGCCCCATCTTAATAGACTTGCATTATGCAAATTATTTCTTTTTTGTCTGCAGATGCAGCCTCAATTCAAAACCATAAACAGTATGGTCCAGTCCAAAGCAATCTCATCTTCTGTCAAGTACCTGGGTATAGACTAAAGGCTTCACTCATAGACACTTATATTAAAGATGTTCCACTGACATCTTGTACAGTTTCAGACTGCCATCCTGCACCTGCCCTGCTTCTGCATACCAGAAGACATTTACCAGAGGGAAAGGCTAAGATTCAGAATAAGATTTCAAAAACAAAGGTACAAGAGTTACACTGAGTTTCTCGATATTGTAGCTGCTCATATACATACCTGAGGATTACACTTCAGTGAACAGATCCTATCTTGTCTGCATTGAAATGGTTGTACCACACACTGACACTAAGGACCTCAGGGGTTCAAAGGTATTTGGGCTACATTTAGTTGGTACTAGGTAGCATCAATCTGTCCACCCCACCTGCAATCCTGTTAAGTCCATCCATTCAAGTTCTACAGTTACCCATGACATACTTGTCATGTTGTCAACAGCATAACGCAGCCACACCTGGTATAGAAACCTCAAGGATCATGACTCTGAAGGTAAGTTGAACTAAATCCAAAATGACTGTCAGCAGCTCTGTGGGAGCTCTGAACTGACAGAGATATATTCCTAAAGCATTTCCGTCTCAGGATGTTGAGCTGAGTCAAATTCCTTGCAAAGCATCTCAAAATTTTCATTCTTCATGCAGACCCAGGAGTTTGCATTAGGGTCATCTTCCTTTTAAAGAAAACACAGTACACTTAAGGCAGCATAATTGTTCTCGTACGCACCCTCTTTGCTTTGACCTCGAACTGTTTGTAGAAATCCTGATCTATGTTTCCTCATAGCAATTTGCATAGAGTACCAACAACACAATCGTTTCTCTCAAAGCAGCAGCTCTTGGTTTTGCTAGCCAAGTATGGCTAGATTTCTTTATATATGTATATATGTTAGCATATGTCTCTGACATATATCTGACCTTCTTGTACCAGTTGTAACTGACAGGAAATTAATTTGTGGGGCAAAGACAATTTTTTGCTTTTCACATCTTGGGGCAGCTGTGTCTCATTCTGAGCATCAGTGAGCGCTGCACTGCTGCAAGGTCCTCCTGTCCTGCTTGCTATGGCAGTTTGGTGATGGTGAGCACCACTAGTGAGCTGTCACAAACGCAGCAGTTGGGCAGTAATTGTGTGGGAACATTCATGTTGACAAACATCCCATTGCTTACCACATGGCCAAACCAATGGTGTCTTCACTCTGCCCATAGCAGGAAAGCCAGCAGGTGCTGCCTGCTGCCCAGGTAACCTCGTTCAAGCAGGAGCAGCCAGAGCTGAGCAAAATTGCACTTGTGCCCATCAGGCAGACTGTGTTAACAGCTGATGAATTGTGGTTATCTGAGCTATAGCTTATTCCTCGTGGGTAAGCCAACTCAAATTGAAAACATCAGCACTCTCCAGCAACGTATTTGTGTGCGTGGACATGAGTCAAATTAGAAGCAATGTCTGAGTTAGGACTCCAGTTATTTCACAGTGTAGACAAGCCCATGTTATCCAAATTCACGCTCTTCCCAGGACTCGACTTTATTGGTTATTCAAATATTACTGCAAAAAAAAGCCTGGCTGACACTTCCTACCCAAACTTGGCAATTCCTTAAATTTTCCTCCAAAATCTGCTTTGTCCTAGCTGTCTCTGGGCACAAAGAGACACTCCCACATCCTTTACATTCCAATTGGGGCTAATTGAACTCACATGTCAGCATGAGTCAGCAGTAATTACCAGGAATATTAAGGAAAGATTTGGCACCAAATCTTGGTTATTCAATAGCAAAGTCCTCATGTTTAGTGGGGTCTCGAATTGAATCGAACCCCTTAAAAAAATTACAGCAATAGCTGTACCAAGTTCTCAGACCAGTTCAACTACGTACAGGCAGTTCCTGATACCAAAAGCGTCTTTACTATATTTTTAGATATACTACAGAAAGGCAAATCTAACGGAAAAATCATTTCTGACTACTAGATCCTCCACGGCAGAGTTTAAATCTGTTTATATGCTGAAGCCAGTGAATCAATATTAGATCGGCTGGCTGGGTTTCATAAGCATTCACACTGCAAACAGGGCCTAGCACTGCCTTTCCTCCACACAGTTCCTGTGCAGAAATCTGAATCGATGGGAAGTTGAGGTAGTAACACATCTCCCCCTCCTATAGCTCATTTGGAATAAAAATCTTGAAACCACAACAACTCAGCTTTTCCATACACGAGTGTCCATTCCCTGCCACTCTTCACTGACATGGTGCCCCTCAGTAATCCTAGGGACTGTGGAGCCTTGTGCTTCCAGAGCTGAGGTCTGGAGATGTTTAGACACTAGCCCAACACAGCCCCTAGAAACCCTGTCCTCTTCTCAAGACCAGAGAACACCAAGTGCACTTTTACAGTCAACTACAGGGAAATAAAAGGTTGTCACAGACATATATACTGATACAGAAACACAGTGGATGAGACTCTGAAAAGCAAGGACAGTCTCAGCCTGTACTCAGACAGTGAGGGCTGGAGGAGCAATGGCGTTAAAGTTACTATCAAAACTTTAACTGGTAACTTTTTATGGATCTTAATATCTAAGGTATTAGGTACTTTGTTTTTCAAGGAAATAAATTCTTGCTTTTGGTTGCAAATTAACCGAGTGTCTTACCAGTGAATTTGATCTTGTCAGTCATGAATTATCTCACTTATATGCGATGATTTAGTCTTAGCCCTGGACATTAACACTCTCTGTGGTTCATAAAGGAGAACTGTTTTATTTTATCTACTGCAAACATATTCTTCTCAATAGACTATTTCTGAGCCCAACCAGATTATTCGGTGTTATGTCAATCCAGTCCTGGTTATCTATTTGAAATCTTCAACTACCAAACAATGTTAAGCATATTCTTGGGGTTTTATGGTGGTTTTTGTTTCTTTTTTGTGTTTTTTTTTTGTTTCAGTAATCTATCTCCTAGAAATTCACTAAATTACACACATTGTTTGTGTTCATCTTCAGAAAAAAAAAGTTTTTACATGATATAACTTCTATGCTATTTGTGTTATTCTTTAACAATGGAATAAAACTACAGCTTCACCCTAGAACGTACAAAATCCTTGTTTACTAAATCAAGTAACGCAAAGTCAGAAAAAACACCAGAGCCGTACACACTCTTCGCCCGTCCCTGGCTGATTTTTCCCCCCTTCGGTATGTCAAACTGAAACACAGCAAGAAATTATAGCTTTGAAGTTATAAACTGCTGAAAATTAAGATTTTCGGGGGCAGTACTGACTGACCCCAAAGTGTACCAATCCTCTTCTACGCCAAGCAAGTGTATGTAGGGCTAGAAAGAGGCGACATGAAACTTTGTTTCACTTGCTTTTCCCCCCGAAAGGTCTCTCGAGGCAGACATCAGTGGAAGGGGCTGAAGGAGTGAAGCCAGATGTGGCTAAGGTGCCATGGCTGCGCCCTCCGCGGCCCCAGTTCCAGCGCTTGGGGCAACACCCGGGACATCACCCGTCCGGTGGCCAGCGGACACCGGGTACTTCCCGGGGCTTTCGCATGGGAGCTTTGATCCATCACCGGCCCTTGGGTGGAAGAAGTGGGACGCGTCCTGTGCTACTGAGATATCACCGCCGCCGAAACGGCCAGGGGTAGAAGCACCGACCCCCCGGGGGAAGGTGGCAGTTTTGGGGACGAGGCGGCCGGAGCCGTTGGTCCTCCGGTTCCCTCGCAAAGCCTTCCCCGGCAGAAGCCTCGCCTGCCCACCGCGAACTGTCGGGATGCAACGACTTCCCCCACTGTCCCCGCCACGACCCGGGTGGATGCAAAGTTTCTCCGGGCGAGGAGCAGCCCCCCAGCCGCGGCTCAGAGCGGGCGTCCGAGACGCGGCGGCTGTGCCGGGGCGGAGGTGCGGGGAGCGGCGGGAGCAGGACGGAGGGCGCCGGGGGGGTGGGGAGGAGGATGCTCGGCCGCCGCTTCCCTCGTGATTCAGGTGGCGGGCTGGCGGCCGAGTGACAGGGCGAGCCGCCGGCTCCCCGCTCGCACGCGATCCCCGGCCCACCGCCCTCACCCCCCGCCGGCGGCAGAGGGCGCTGCGGCGGCACCGGCGGCGGCACCGGTGGGCCGGGAGCGGGCGACGGCCTCCGCGACGGGGACAGAGCCACCGGGTGCTGCAGGACGGGGCCGCAGCGTTAAGAGCACGTACCTGCCGCTGCTGCCCACGGTTTCGCCGGATGGGGGAACCGAGCCGGCCCCTTTACCCTCCCGCGGTGAGGTGCACCTGCCCGCGCCGCCTCCGGTCGCGGCTCTCCCGAGAAGTTGAAAAAGAAGAGTATCGTAGCCTGCCCTCCACCTGCCCCCCAGCAGGCCCCGGGCACTGCCCGATGAGAGTCCCTTTGCTTTTGTTGCCTCACGTGGTAGTAGCACATCTACCCCTGCATACTGGGACCTCCAGTTCAGCACCGTGTTTACCAGCTTCATTGGGAAGCTGAGTGACAGCTGGGATTTTCAGTTTTCAAACTAGCAGGGTTTTTTTCCACAGAATATGCTGCCGATGGATTTCTGGTTTGTACTGGAAGTGGCAAGGGACCCCAAGTCCAGCAGCAAGGCCTGATGCGAGTGGTGTTAGATGCTGGTATTTGGTAAGTACCTAAAGTGGTTCTTGCACAGGAGCTTAAGGACAGGACAGACAAAATCAGAGCAGGCTGATGCAGAAAGCCAAAAGTTGACAAAATGAAACAATCTTCTCCTTAGTGGGATTCCAGCTGCTAGCAAGGAGACCCAAACATTGAACACTCAACATACTTCTGGGACTGGTTGCGGTGGGGAGAACCTGCCTACTGCTCCTCAGCCCTGAACTGCTTCCTCTCAGATGCAGATGCTGTGGCAGGCAGCACCCTTCAGACATCAGCACCCTACACCGCTTGCCTAACCTAGAAATGTATAGTTTCAGCTAGCCCAAGCCCCCTGAAGTGAGCAGGGAGGTGTTCAACTAGATCTGGTTGCTTATAGCCCTGTGCAGCCTGATCCTGTATGTTTCCAAGGATGGGGCATCTACCACCTTCCTGGGCAACCCGTGCCAGTGTTTCACCACCCTCACTGTAAAAAATTCCTACCTTATATCTAGTGTAAACGAGCCAACAGATGTTTCATCCATACAAAGATTTACTCTAAGGATGCTTGTGGTACAGACTGAACAAAAATGCACTGCCTGGGCATGAATTTACTGGGGAATGAGTGGAGAGGAATAGGAGTGTTAGAGAGTACCTGAGCCTTCTGTTCTCCCCTCTCACCCTGGACAGCAGTGAGGTGGGTGGCACCAGCTCTGTGGCAGGCCTCCGTGGTTGCGTTTGTCGGGCTTCCCAGCTTCCCCAGCAATTCAGAGCTGTATGTCTCCACAGTGCCCCACCACCTGACCTCACGATTACTGTTGCATCTTTGGCATGACTGCTGTAGTCTTGCTTTTAGCAAGGAGACCTCACTTTGACAAATGTACCCGCATAATAAGCTTCCATCTCTCTTTTGCCCGTGCTCTTCAAGATGAGGGGAAGCCTGGACCTCATCCCTGTTGTCCTGCTCATGAAGATGGAAAAGCCCAGCTTGGGAACATTATTGTTCCAGCAAAATAGAACCATTCAGTGTTGTTGATTGCTGTTACATCTTCCCAGACAGAGCCTTGGCTATAAAAATAGATGCAATAATCCACTTGGACAGTTGCAATTGTGAACAGCATTCAAAAAGCCAAAACAGAATTCAGAGTTTGACACAGACATATCCCTAATCCATCAGGATGTGACACACTGGCAACGTGTCTGTGCCAAACAGTGAATGCCATTATTTACTTTTCTTCTGAATATTATTTACAATTGTATCTTTCACAGTATATTACCTATTTTATATCAGTTGTTTTGTGGTAGGCTTTGGTATTGTCTGCAATTATGATATTCACAGAATTGATGTAAGTTATATCAATTGGGGCCAGAATAAATCTTCAGGGACTGCAGACTGGGTTTATGTTAGGAGGATTTGCCAGCATAACTCTACCAGCAAAATCCTATCTGGCAGAGGCAAGGCCTATGTTTGGAAAGAGAAATCAAAGGCCATCAACACTGAATAGCTCTCCACTAGATGGAACAATGGTGCTTCTGCTGCCAGGCCATTGACAGGGAGTGATTTACCCAGAAGAGAATTGGGAATGGGGGGGGTGGGGAAAGGATGGAGCCCAGAAAATGCTGGATAATTGTGAGATAGTCATGGGACAACTATTGCTCATCACTTCTCCTGGTAGACTCAGTGCCACGGAGGAGAGCCAGGGAGCTAGGAGGTGTCTTGGAATGTGAAGACACATCTGAGCTCATTGACCAGAAAAGAGACAGCTCTTATTTAGAAGTGGTGTTAGCACTTGGTGTTCATCTCAGTCTACCAAATCTCTTAGTGAGCTCATTTGACAGGGAAGGGGGTTGAGCTAGCATATGTCCAGCTTGGAATTTGGACCCTTTTGCACCTGTCTTCATTGATACATCCAAAGATGATGGTTCAGATGTTTTGTACAAGCTCATTCCATGTACAGAGAAATGACCCAGGCCACAGAGGGAATATTTGTGCTGTGCTCTCTTCACTCCTTGGCTTTTAAATTTTGTTCAAAGTAATTACATTTGCCAGGCAAGAAGTGTTTTTCATAATCTCATGCTGCTGACTGTTTATACTTATACCAGCTATGTGAAGATCTTTTTTATACAAGTTAGGCTTACTGAACAACTGCCAGATAGTTCTGCTTTCCTTCTTGAATTTTAATTGCTTACTTGCCCAGCATCTATTTTTAAAATGGAACTGTAAATGGAACAGTAAGCTCCATCACTCACCGTGGAAGCAGGGGGTCAGTGCCCTCCTTACTCCTCCACCACTCCCTCCTGCAGGGAATGTGGAGGAATCAAGACCTGAGCTGTCAAAGCATTTAACCATGGACATAAGCCTTTAGGTTCAGGAATGCATCTAGATGCTTTGCAGGACTGGAAGTAGAGCTCAGTATTTCACAGGGCTGAGACCAAGGTTATCAGGACATACTGATTTTATATTAGTAGTGTGATCATCTACAGACTCATGCACAAGTACACACATACATAGAGACATAGAAATAGCTATAGTTGCAGTGCATATAAAGAAGCTAGAGAGCCATGCAGTCTCAACTGTAATGTGTGACCAGGAAAATAGGTTCTGGATAATCCTACTAGGCTTAGGAACCCTTCATTCGCTTAGTAAATCTGTGACTGCACAGGGTTTCAAAGTAGAAAATGTGAAATACCAGCTCGCTTTCTCCTCATACTCCCACTACTTGGTGAAAAATGTATATTCATTCAAAGAGCTGGTTTGAACACTTAACCTAGACTATCATCCACACCTTCATTTTCAAGAACATGTCTCACATAACCCAACTTCACTTCTGGAAAATAATTATAGTCCTTAGTCTTCACCTGTCTTCTTATGGTCATCACTATTTCAAGTACCTACATACTCAGAACACCCATTTTGTCTCTAGTATTATAGCTTCCTGAATGCAACTGACTTCTCAACTGTATCCTTTTGCTCATTTTATAGTGTTTCCCATTATTTTTAGACAACTGGGAAGGGAGATGATCATGTGTAGGAAACTAGCAGGAAGCTAGTAGCCAATAAAAGTTTCTTCTTGATGCTTTAAATGACACATGCTATTTGAAAAAAAGAGACAGACATTCTTAATAGTCTCATAAACACAAACATTTCCTCATGAAGCAATACTGGTTGCTTATTGTTCCTTCCACACTGCTTTTATAAATTCTGGAAGTACAAAGTGATTGAAATACACTAGGTGTCCAGATTGCCAGAGCTAGCAATTTCAAATTATCTTCTTTTCTTTCAATAGAGTTTTTCAGAACTCTGATATACAATTTAAGCAAGAAAAAAAAAATGTGTAAAATGTTGGAATAACATTCCTTTTAAGCTGCAAGCTGTCCTCACTCTGGATTTAGCCCCCAACTTAATCATATGTCCATAATAAATGGAGAAGTCAAACTGCAGCTTAAAAGAACACGTTGATGACCAGTTGGGGTTTTTTTGTGAGTTTGTTTGTTTTTACCAAGATGTGTTTAACTGGCATTGGGTATGTGACCTTGCATAGAGTTCTCTCTTATTAACCTTGTCTGACTGTGTTACATGGTAACAAAAATTTTACCATCTGAGCTACTTTTGCTTCCATTTTCCCCTTCTGACTCTTCAGAAGGCAGCAGGTTGGTAAAGCTGTGGTGCTGATGTTTCACTGAAGGCTTCTGAATGCTTGAGAGAGGGGAAGAGGAAGTAGGGCTGGGTGCAGGGGCTGCTTTCTGCTTGCTTGCTCAGCAAGAGTCCAGCCTGGGAGCCCTAGGGGAGAGAAGGCTGAAACCACTGCTCACTGCTGCCTGGAGTAGGCATAGATCCAAGATCTCAGATAACAGCACCCTGAAAGTGACAGTGACCCCAGTATTGAAACTCAGTCACTTCTGTCTTCACTTCCTCTCCAAGAGGAAGGTTGACATCAGCAGGGGTGGAACTAGCCTTGAAACTGTAGGTAGGAGCCTGGGGAACAGAACTACCTTTACAAGCCACTGAAGAAAGGGAGATGAAAAAACAATGAAGTGTTTTAAAATAAATGCAGAGAGCTCAAAAGAGGAATGAATGTTTATAACAAGACATTTCTTGTATTCCTCTGTGGCACTTTTTACATGCTTCTGTGTGCTCCAATTCTGTTTCTAGCAATTCCCTCAACTTTTCTTACCTAGAAGCCCATTTGAACCTGTGAATTGCACCAAAATTGCAAGCAGACATGTTTAGCATACTCATATGGAGACTGAGAACAAAGAAAGGATATTTAGAAATCTAAACTCTAACTGTTTTCCCAGTGGGAGTAAGTAGAAAGAAAATAATAAGAAAATATTTATAACAGCTCATTGTGTGATACCAAAATATGGTTTGTCATACTATTCATTTATTGTGAGAAGGCAGACAGACAGCTAAATCAACCTGATTTCCTTAAGTATTAAAAGAGGGTGCTAAAGCAACAGGGAAATGGCAGAGCAGAGCCCTTACAGGTCATTACTGTCTATTAAAAAAATGAATAAAAATTAAATAAAATAAAATAAATAAATAACTGCTTCATGCCAGTGAATTTTTAAGTTAGTTCATTCCATATGGTCCATCTTTCCTCAGACAAGTTAGTTACTAAAACAAGCAATAAGTCATCCCCATTCTTTTATTTTAATACTGTAAAGAATAGCTGTTTGCATATCCAAATTGATTTAAGACTTAGAGCAGCCACAAAACATTCTAAACAGATGTCTAACTTGAAAGACATTGGTATACTTTCTCACTCTGTAGTTATGGAAATTTGGGGAGCATGCAACCTGAAACCTAGATTTTGAAGTCCAAAGGGAAATGCATTTATAAAACATATATGTTGTTATAAATATGTGTTTACAATACCTGACTTCAGTGAATAAAAAACATGCTTGCTACACAGCTCTGTGACTGAAATAAAAGCTGTACAAACAGAAAAGTTGTTACAATACTTAAGATTTATACACAAAGGAATGTCACCATTAATATGTGGATTTCTCTTTACTGCTATAGCTGGCTCAGAGAAAGGAAAGTTTTAATTGACACATATATGAAGAATCTGATGTGTGGCACAGCCCATGAGATTTTATAACTGTTTGTGCATAGCACTTTCTCTGGGAAGTATTAGTAATGTTTCATCATGAGAGACGCAGCAACACAGGAGCACCAGACACTTCTTTCCTCAATCTTGGACTTTAGAGTTACGACAGTATGGCAACCCTATTCTCTTTCAGAAGATTGCCTGCTGCATTCCTCTGCCTGGTGCATTGATTGGTAAAGTAGGCATTACACATCAGACTATTATGGAGCTTTTCCAGTAGAGTGTTAAGACTGGTAAAGAGGCTAAACTCAAATCAAAGGGGGAAAAATCTACCACAGTTAGAAAGGGCATCATCCTGATCTTTTTCTGAGTCCTGTATAAGACAGAGGGCATTTCTTCTACCAGGAAAAAGGTGGTGGATCTGATATGAAGCTGTGTTATGTTAATTGACAGCCAGCTGAACATGAGCCAGCAGTGTGCCCAGGTGGCCAAGAAGGCCAACGGTGTCCTGGCTTTATCAGGAATAGTGTGGAAGCAGGAGCAGGGAGGTGATCTTGCCCCTGTACTTGGAGCTGGTGAGGCCATACCTTGAATATTATGTGCAGTTTTGGGCACTACAGTATTGGAAGGACACAGAGGTGCTGGAGAAGGTGCAGAAACAGGTAACTAGGCTGATCAGGGATCTGGAGAATAGGCCTCATGAGGAAAGGCTCAGGGAGCTGGGGCTATTTAGCCTGGAGAAGAGGGGGCTGGGGGGAGACCTCATCGCTCTCTTCAGTTACCTGAAAGGAGGTTGTAGAGAGGTGAGTGTTGACCTCTACTCACTCGTGACTAGCAATAGGACCAGAGGGAAGGGGTTCAAGTTGTCCCGAGGCAGGTTTAGACTGGATATTAGGAAAAATTTATTCACCTAAATAGTGGTGCTGTATTGGAACAGGCTGCCCAGGGAAGTGGTGGAGTCACCATCCCTGGAGGTTTTCAAAAAACGAGTACGTGTGTCACTTAGGGATAACAGTAGTGTAGGGCTATCAGGTGGACTTGGTGATCTTGAAGGTTCTTTCCAACCATGATGAGGTTTCTATGTTTCTATGCCAGTCCACCTCACCCCTGCACACAACTTGGATAGCGCAGACATCAGGAGCATGTGTGACCAGCTAGCACTGATGCCATAGCTCCCCAACACTGTCTTTCTGCCTCTGCTCACCCTGCACCCTCTTTACAGCCCCCAATTAGACACTACCTGAGAAGGATAAACAAGGCTTTTTCCTAAAGACACTGCTGGCATATGAAGCAGGGATATATGGGAGTGGGTGGCAGGCTGTGATATGGATGAGCAAAAAGGTGATGCCAGGCAGACACACCCCTAAACTCAATTCCCAGTCTCACTACAGAGAGCTCCTTAAGATCCTTGGAGCTACCTTAAGCTGCTCCCTCACGAAGAGCAGCAGCCCATAATCTGAGGATGAGCCACAGTGCTGTGCAGGACAAGGATATAGAGCAATTATTTTTTCATGCTCTGGATGTCCTTGTGAGTTTAAAACTGGCAGAATAGCACATGTCAACAGCGGATGCTTGTTTATGAGCATGTGGTGAGGAATGGAAGGGTTGATCTGGACACATTTCTGTATTTTCATTGAAATTAAAATGCTGACTACTGTAAACCATAATTCGATGTCCAACCTGAGTGCCTGAACCCCCCAGATCCCTTGCGGAGGTATCTGAGGGAGAAAGGGATTACATATGGTTAACAGTATAGTGAATCAGAGCTCCGCACAACTCAACAGCTTCTTGCCTGGTTCACCATGGACTGTGAACTATTCATCTTGCTGATGGGGGACAGTGCTGTCTCTTGTATTCCACCCAGGAAATAGTTTGGTTGTAGGTATTTCACGGACATGACTTTATACATAAAGCACTTAAAGTACAAAGTATTAATCTTATAAACTGTGCAAATATTAAGCAGCATACTTACAATAAAAGTTAAAATTAAGGAAAAGGGAGAATTTGAGATAAGATATTGAACATTATGAAGTTAAAGTTACCAGAGTAGACTGCCTTTCTTAAAGTTGTTGCAAGAACAACAACTCAACTTTTAGATCTAAAGGTACTTTGTTCCCTCAGGATGGGAAGAATTGAGACAGGTTAGTTCTGCCAGCACAATACGTGGTAGCATTTTAGTCACTTACATGTTGACATTTGGGAGCTCTGTAGCTTAGAAGGTAGGAAGGAGTCAGAAATTTTGACAGTCTGTCCTCATGGAATTTAGTTGTTCTCCTTTGCAAGGTGCCACGTCACCTCTGTATCAACTGGCACCTTTAACAGCCACATTTCATTCAACCATCTCCAGTCCCTCTTCTGTTACATTATCTAGTAAGTTTAATATTTTCACCTCCCTCTTCTGTCATCCTTGGTCTTTCATTCTCTGTTTACTCCTTTGCCTTTTCCTTACCTTCAAAACATCTTTGAGCAATCCTGCAGTTTGTCCCAGAGGCCTTCTTTTCCTGCAGGCAAGCCAGAAGTTTGGTCTTCCTTTAACTCAACAGGTCAGTAGGTTTCAGGAACAGGCATAAAGCTGTGTTAGTCAGTGCAAGGCTCCATGGAGAAGACACAACCAAACAGTTGCTTCATTGTGCCTTTGCTGCCTTCCTCGCTGTGATTTATAGAAGATTAGTGTTTGATAATTTTACTATCAAAAAATGTTCTATCAAGATACAAACTGAAAATTCACAATCTTTTCCTGAAGAGAATTTCTTTGTGATCCAAATCCAGTAAGTACACTGTAGGAGACAAATCGTCAGCTATGCAATGCTCTGCTCTTGAATGTTTCTGTGATGTGGTTCATGGTGTGTTGGGTCAGCCTATGAAAGCCAGGTATGCAACACCACAAAAGAAGCAACAGCCAGATTAGAAAGCTAACACTGGTGAGATGCAGTGCTACAGGGATTGACTTTATTGTTTCCAGGGAGTGAAGGGGGAATAGGTTTGGTTTTTCCTTTAATTATTAAATGCTTCTAGATTTTGTAGGTAAGTATACAGCACATTGAATACACATAACTAAGAAAATACCTTAATTCCTTAGTAGAGATGTTAGATACTCAAGCAAAATTTTGGCATCTTAAAGAAAGGATAAGTAACATTAGCAAGTCTCATACTGACTATCCTGAAACTGTTTTACCAAAACCTATGAAGCTTTAAAGATTATAAGTCAGCTGAACTGGGTGGTACTAGACCTTCACACTTTTTTCTCCAGCTCTGGCCAATCTGGCCTTGTCCCTTGCTTTCCAAGATACTCATTGCTTGAGCTGGAGTGAATTGCTGTCATTTCTCTAAGCTCCCAAGAGGCACAACTTTTACACTCAAAAAATGAAGGAGACACAAACAAGAAAAAAAAAACAAACTGAGATGACATATATAGCAGGCTGGCCAAGAGCTCACATTCAGTCATTTTCACCAGTACACTAACCCAGATATTCCAGTTAAAAACCAGAGTCCCTAGAGTTAAAGAAGGAACATCTAGTTTTTCTCTTGGGAAATCATAAGGGAGTTTTTCTGCCTCTTTGGGGCTTTGAAATAATCATATCGACCTCAGGCCCAGAGCAGTTTTTACTATCTTCTCTGAAGCATTGCTGACAGGGCAAGTGTTCTCAGGGGAAGGACACTGGCTGGTGGTTGAGCAAGAGGATTGGGTGCCATCACCATTTCTGCCAAGTCTTGTCAGGCTTCAGCTATCTAGTGCGCTCTTTCAGGAAAAGTAATCAATCTTTTTTCCTTGGCATTTGTTGTCTGTCATCAACCTCTTCTGTTGGCCATCCCTAAATGTGTGGGTCCGAATGAATGTACCCTGCCAACAATCCTGTCCAATTCCAGAGCGGGGAGACAAAATAGGAGCCTTGCCAAGAGTGCTGTTTGCCTCAAGTGCTGTTGTTAGCCATTTTCAAATCCTTGATCTTTATTCTATGCTGTAATGCTACATCTGCAGCCCTATACAAGTGGTGATATCACCAAGAGTATCGGCTCCTGCCTTGATATAGGACTGTCTGCATCGTTGTTTTACTCCAGGAGCAGCCATCAGTTGGAGGATGATGACCAAGACTAGAAGAAAAATGTCAGATGTGTTTGCCAGGTTGTGCCTGTAAAGTCCTAGATTGTGCAAGTGCAGCAAGACAAAATTGACTGTACCAGAACATCAAGGTGCAACAGTAGCATCTGATGACTGTGACCCCAGGAAGAGAATCATCCTTCACATTTCTCCCCTGATCCCTCCCATTCTTCCCATGAAGCACAGCAGCAACAGGCACTGCTATGCACTGAAGAACGAGGCATCTGCAGAACAGCTTACAAACTGGCTAACCAGAACCTGACTACACTACTGCAATTGCACCTGTGAAGGAATCAGGTTTGTACATCCCTCTGAGGCAAGAGATCACCTTAGGAAGCAGTTGAACTCCAGTCCTGGGTACTTAGACAGGGACACAGTTAGACAAGAGGTTGTAGCTGTCTCCCTCTATCTTTCGTAGGAGTTGGAGAACTGCTTTCCAGAGTCACTGCAGTGTGGGAAGCTCACCTACAATTCACCAAGGCTTTTCCAGTTAAAGTTTTCTTACACTGTCTTTCCTCAGGAGTTCTCTTTGGATCTCCTCTGTGGGTCACTTTTTGCAAATGGAGAGTCTTTGCTAGCTTTTGTGGCCAGATATGCAGATAAATTTTCCTGGTTTAGGGTGAGAAGATCAAGGCATCTTTCTTAAGCATTCTGGCATGTATGCCTGGAAATTGAATACCATACCTTTTACCGGTAATCGTGGCCTGGCAAAAAGGTTTATATAAAATGTTGGTTGGTGAAGCAGAACTTAACACTGTGATCACAGATTTATACCAATGCTGAGAAGCATTTAATAA
The DNA here is from genome assembly GCA_013399015.1 of Galbula dea. Taxonomy (NCBI): domain Eukaryota; kingdom Metazoa; phylum Chordata; class Aves; order Piciformes; family Galbulidae; genus Galbula; species Galbula dea. Next base: position 37,728 of record VWZX01003420.1, on the reverse strand, counting down.
TGCTAGTTTTGCAAACTACATTGTTAGTTTTGAACTCTCAAAACTTTTGCTTACATTGTTCTTGTTTGTACTCTTGAGATGCTCAAGATTTAGGAACAGAAAGCCATATGCAGGCTCCGGTTTTGGGTTAGGCTCCTTGTGAAAGAAGCTAGTATTAAGAGAAATTGGTTACAATATTGTCACAGTGACTTTTGCTTTTTACATATTCTAAGCAACTCGACCAAGAGAAACAGATTTCTGACTAACAGGTAAAATGATATGGCACATCCCATTTCCCTTTTCCTCTCCTACTCCAACATGATCCTCTATAATGTTATTCCCATTCTTTTAACTTTTGAGGACAGATACAGTTAGTGAGTGATAGTGAACAATTTTTGCTTTAACATTTGTTCTAGTCTTTGTCTTATAAGGCTATCCTGTGCAATTCTTGGGGGAAATATGCTCCCAGAGGTTTTGTATAAGTCATTTGAGATTCCTTTTTTTTGACCAACATTTAGAAAGATAAATAGATTTCCATGGTGAAATTGAGTGAATTTAGTCAATTTGCAGAGGTGAAAGCCATCCAGCTGGCTTTAGATTTTGCTGAGTGGGAAAAATGGCCAGTGCTCTATCTCTATGCCAACTCATGGATGATGGCAAATGCCCTGTGGGGGTGATTACAGCAATGGAAATGGAGGAACTGGCAGTGCAGAGGTAAACCCATCTTTGCTGCTGAATTATGGCAAGATATTGCTGCTTGGATAGAGAATCTGGTGGTGAAAGTATGCCACATGGATGCTGATGTACCCAAGAGTCAAGGTACTGAAGAACATCAAAACAACCAGCGGGTAGATCAGGCTGCTAAGATTGAAGTGGCTTAGGTTGATTTGGACTGGCAACTTAAGGGTGAATTATTTATAGCTATAGAGTCCATAACACCTCTGGTCATCAAGGAAGAGGTGCAACGCATAGACGGGCTTGAGATTGAGCGGTGGACTTGACTATGGGCACCATTGCTCAGGTGATACATGTGAGAAACTTAGTGGTAACTTGGCAGTGTTAGGTTAACAATTTGGCTCAATGCTCTTGGAGGACTTTTCCAGCCTTAATGATTCTATGATTCTATGTAGTATTTAATAAGTTTCTTCTAGCTAAGAGAGGAAAACAGGAAAAAAAAGCCAGTCTCTTTCTGTCTTTCACCAGATATCATTATTTTAAAACTGATCACATTTGTCCTACCTGGGTTCACTGTAGGGGGGGGTGGTGGGGTGGTGGGGTGGTGTTTCACTTGAAGTATTGTGTTTAAAACTAGGCACAACTTATTCAAACCCAGCAGTCTCACGTGGCAAGATGAGCTGGATGCAGTTTGTCCAGTACAGCTCAGTTCTTCAGTGAAAAGGTAGATAAAACAGGAGCAACAAAACAGCGTAATTGAGTTTCCCTGGAGCAAATGTGTGCTGAGAAACAAGAAGATTCCAAAAATCTAATCATTACAGAAATGAATTGCTCAGATTCATTTATCGTTAATAAAGGGTTATAAAGTTATCCAGTGGATACTTTGCAGATTTTGAGAACATCTGTCACTGCTACACTCAAATCTTTGGAAAGAAGGCAAAGTACATGTTTGTCCAAAACCAGAACTCAACTCTGCATGCTGTTTCTTTTCCTTCAAAGGTTATAGGAGTTTTTCAGAATAACCTAACTATCATTTTTTCCATAAAAAGACTCTTAAGGGTAAGATACAGAACCCTCTTGAATTAGACTGCCCCAATCTGCTCACTGTCCTGTGTTAATTCCTGTTCATTCATTATATTAGGGACTAGTACACCAAAGAATGACAAGATTAATTAAAACAGCCTGGCAAAGATGTCTAGGGTAGGGGAGCTGCACTAGAATATCCTGAGCCATATTTCAATGAAGAGCTCTGCAGATTGTGTCGGTGGCAGCTGTCATGGTCAGGAAATTTTCTTGCCTTAGCAGTGCCAGCCTTGTGCAACAGCACTCCCCATAGCTTCAAGGATGACAAGTCTCAGCAGGAAGGAAAAAATGAAGCAATGGTGATTTCTGGTGGTGTTCTGCAGGAATTTGGAAGCTTTCCATCTTCAAGACTTCATTTCCCAGTATGGAAAAAGAACTGTGGCTGTAACTGGCACTTCTCTCTGCTGCCACTGGTAATCTTACCTTCAATAATAATGTTTGGGAGGGAGAAAACAGGACGTGTTAACTGTTGAAGAAAGTGGACTTGTAAGACACATATTATTTTCTTATCCCTTTTTCGAAAGGTAGCTACATTGTGAGATCTTTCTCTGGGCAGATTGCTTAGACACACATTAGTTGGCTATTGAAATTTGCAGATGTCTACCAGCACCTCTAAGGGTGTCTTACTCCTCAGGTGACCTCTAACTTCTTCAGGTGTTTGGTGTTTTCCCTCTACAGCATCTGCCACCTTTCCTTACATCTTCACAAATGCTTGTGCCATGTAGAAACCGAAGTCTTGCATATCAAAGGGCTCTTTCCCCTTCCAGTAGCTGACTTCTTTCTTGTGGTCATCTTTGTAGTAAGATACCTCTAGTGTTTGCTTAGGAGAAGAAATGGATTGTTCCTCTGCCAGTCTGAGTGCAGGTCTCCTCCTATTCCAGTGGGGGAGATTAAACAAAGGAATAAAAAAGAAGGACTAATTGAGGAATCATCTCAAGCAATCCCATTTCTGAGTCACCACTGGGGCTTCGAGTGCTCTCTTCAAATGCCTCTTATCCACTAGTCATACTCCGGCAGACAGTGTGGGAAGAACATAAGTGGTGTCACTCCAGAAGTCATCCCCCACTGTCCTCATAGCCAAAGGAGGGCTCTTGAGACATGACTGTATTGCTGTTGATCTCTACTGGGTCTCCTTAGTCTTAGGCTCCATGCTTGTGTCATGGGGGCAGAGAATTTTCCTTCCATACAGGAAGAACAAGGTATCTGCCATGAGCCACTTGCCAGTAGAACTTCTATGCGCAAAAGATTCCATTGTTTACAGGTTTTTTGCACAGCCCAAATATAAGTTAAAATACTCAGTAACATTTATCAGCAGTGCTGAAATTCCCAGGCATGATTCCTTAGAAAAAAATAGAGATTATAGCAAAGGTATCTTGTTCTTTCCAGTACTTTCTTTTACTAGAAATTGGAGGGAGTTTATTTTGTCGAAATGATTATACCCCTAGAATGGCAAAACTTTTGTCTGCTTTAAGGAGATGAAGGAGTGCAGAAATGAAACGCCAAACAATTTGGACATCTGTGTTTACAAACGTGACTTGCCAAGTGGAATAACTACATCTGGCACCTGATTTATTGATTACACATGATGATATGATATGTTAATTTCTTAATATGCTGACTTATGAGTGGCTTACAAGTTTCAGTATTGTGCTCATTTTCTGGAGTGGTTCTTTATTCCTTTCTAGCATAGCATTTGAGTTTAAGACAAATATTTTTAAAGCACCAGTGAATCATCATTAACATCACATCATTCATTGATTTTGATCATATCTAATGCCCATTCATACACATTCTGTGGACTTAGTAATGAAGTTAGCTTCTCTAGTTTTTCAGTTCAGTGTTTGGATAATACAGAGTATCCTATACAGCAAGGGAATTAAGACATAGATGAAAAAGGGGAATCTTATGAATGTATATAAATACCTGAAGAGAGAATACAAAGAATAGCCAGGGTTTTTTCAGAGATATCTAGTGACAGGATCAGAGGCAATGGGCACAACCTGAATTGCAAGATGTTCCCTGTGAATAACAGGAAACAGTATTTCGCTGTGGAGTGACAGACGCTTTCTATTACCTCCTTTTTCTCCACACACACCGGATGGGAAAGGGAATAAGAGAGAGAACAAAAGACTTGTGGATTGGAAAAGAAAACTAAAACTGCTTTAATGATAATAATAATAAAAACTGAAATACATAGAAATATATACAAATATGTATAAAACCAATAGTGAACCCAAACCCCCCCTTGATGGTAACTACATCACTGTCACCACTGATACTGCAGGAGAAGGCCTCAACAATAGATGGGAACCAGGCTCAGGGGCTGGATTCTGGAACTGGATGCAGGAGCTTATGTATCAGGATAGAGGGCAGAACAAATAGAGTTCTCAAATACCAGCCATGAAAGGGGAAAAAGAATATGGGAATAAGAAGGAACTGCCCCTCAGTTTTATACTGAATGTGGTGTATATGGGATGGAATACTTAATTCGTCAGTTTATGGTCACCTGTCCTGTCCACTTCTCCCTGCAGGTGCAGCCTTTACTGTACACCCCACAACAAGAGACAGGATTTAGCAGTGACCTTGGTTTTCATAGCAATCCCTCGTAGTAAATCTAAACACAGGTCTTATCACTGCTAGAAGCAGGCAGTGTCTGTAAAACATCCTGCTAGTTTCAGAAAGTGCATTACTTAGAGCAGCTTTAGCTGGAAAGTAAAATCACAGAACAGAGTTAGTTCTGTTCTAACCCAAACCAGGACAGAGTGACTGAGTACTGGCACAGGTTACCCAGGGTGACTGTGAAGTCTCCATCCTTGGAGACATTCAGAAGGCATCTGGAAATGGTCCTGGGCAACCAGGCCTAGATGACCCTGCTTGAGCAGGGAGGTTGGTCCAGATAACATCCAGATGTCTTCTTCCCACCTGAACCCTTTTATGGGCTGTTGTAATCTACAATTCTGTGAAACAGATATGATGAATTTGTGTAAAAATTAGAATACTCTGTCTACGTAAAGCAAATGTTTCTGTCAGCACAAAAAATTATTTGCAAAATTACAGTTCAAAAGTGTTTGGGATTTTTGTCTGTTTGGTTTTTAATTTCAATTAAGTACAGCTTGGTATCCCCTTGTTTTGCTAAGGAACAATTAGGTACTACCTTCCTGTCAAAATACAGAATTTCTACCTGTTTTCTACCTGTGCTGTTTGGATCTTCCTCAGTCACTCAGAACTATACTGCATAAGAAGGAGCAAACCAATTCTCTGATGAATCAGCCTACCTATTTTATTGTCCAAGTTTATTGTCAAGTCAATAAAGCCTGGCTTCCTTAGTTCTCAGAAGGAATGGAGACAAGGAGACAGAGATATGTAGGGTATTCCTGTGACAAGTATGTCAACCTTTCCCTTAGTACATTTCTGTTGTCTTTTTCATGGCATCTAGTATGAGACTCACCTTTCTCACTGCTGAGTGTATTGATTTCATCTGATGCCTGATGTCTGTCTCTTGTTTATTGTTTGCACTGCTGACACACTCCATAAATCTAAAAACAAGGAATTTATCATGAAAACATAGGTATTACCAACAGCACAACAGTAATTCTGTGTACAGTAGTCAAACAGTCAAATAACCCCATCAATTTTCTTTCCAATAGTTTTGCTGATGCATTAAAAAGAGTGGAAAAGGAAGTGCAGCCTAGCAGTATTCCAGAGATGAGTCCTTCACAGTCCTTCCTCCAGGAGTCACCCCAAGTGCCCTGTACAAAGGAGAAGCCCTTTAGCTACGGCTGTAGATTTGATACCTATGTGCATCTGACAAATGTTTCAGGAAATTTGCTATCAGGCCTCTGGGACAGATCTTCTACAAAAATGGTGTCAAGAAAGAAAGTCTGGAAACAGTAATTTCAAAACTGCATCAGGATTACCAGTAGAGCCATAAAGCTACAGTGATATCTGGTGGAAGGGAGGAGAACTGGAACAATCCTGTCAGGTATATTGTTTTGAACATTCTGATGCCAGATTTTCTTGTGGAATGGGAAGTGCATTCATACTTCCATTTTAGAAAAGTGGTGTGTTCTTTGGGTGAGAATATCTCATTGCAAGAGAAAGAAGGCAGAGAGTTTGGACCTGCCTTTAGTGGTCATGGCTGTAGCATTTCTAGGATAGAGCTGATCTATTGTTAGCATTGGTGCTTTAATAAGGCATGGAGGTCAGACTCTCAGATCCTGCAGGACCTCTGACTGTTTGCACAGGCTGTTTCCCACAGCTGTGGGTCTCAGGAAGGTTTGTCAGCTTCAGCACAATGTCAGACCCAAATCACTTCTGGGTATGTATGAGGGCCTTACATTAACAAGTAAGCTTCCTAGACAGCAATGGACTTGGGAGCAGCAAGAAGATACCTTAGGAGTTCTGCTGTCAGCATCGGCCAAGTGGGACTGGCACTGGTCTTGAGCTAATAGGCTCCTGCTGAAAGGATCTGACTCTGCTGCTGGGCATATGCATTCCATGTACTTACCACTGTATTTCAGCAGTAGAACATTTTTCTGAAGCTACTAAAAGTGAAACAAAACTTGACACAGGCTCCCTCCCCATCTCTTACCTTCCTTAGCTCTTTGGCTAATCTTTGTGTCTCCCATAGTTCCCTTATCCTGCTGTTGCAGTAACCCCAGCGCAGTTCATCTCCAGGAGGTGCTGCATGCTGTCTGCCTGGTTGAGCAGTAAGCTAATAAGCTTTCCTGGATTTCAGAGCAACAGGTATTGACATAAGATGCTCAGAAAGCACTAGGACTTTGCTGAAGGTAACAAACCTGGATAGACTCAAGCTTATACACGTTCATCAGATTACTTAACGTAACCCAGAATCAGCTTGGCTATTGTCCTGACAAGGGGAGTGCAAGATTGGTGGGAAGCAGTAACTTTGCTGGCTAGCAGGAGTGCTCCAGACATACCCAGACAGGCAGTGGTCTTTAGTTACTTGTTTACATTCTGTTTCTTCAGTATTACAATAAATATCAAGTAACTCTTCTGGAACTTGAGATAGGGATCTGTTGCATTTTTCAGTCTTGGCACAAATACTCTTTATTTAAAACAAAAATTGGAGGAGGTGGGGGAGTTAAAACCAGGAAACTTTTCATAGATGGTTCTTCTGTTAGAGTGAAGGAAACCGATAGTACCTGTAGATTTGACTTCATTGTAGTTTGAGCAACTATCCAGATAGCAGTAGTCCTCAGGTTGCTCTTTTCTGCAGTCTTCTGATTTTCTCCAAAGGGACTAGAAGCAGAGAACAGTTTACTATTCATTTAATTTACACTACTCTAGAATACATGGCTGACTATTTACTTTTGGAATAGCCTCACTCGTGTTTAGAAAATTTCTTGGCTTTTTTGTATATTACATATATATTGGCAAATGCAAAAAAATATTTGTGTGTTTAGCTTATATTCCTCTGCAGGTTTGGCCATGTCATTTCTAATGAGATCCTAGTGGCTGGAGAGTGCAGAAGGGCCTCATTAATGACAGCCACTTGCAAGGGGAGTGATGAGCCTCTCCAGGGTCTCCTCTCTCTTGCAGAAAGGTTGTGTGATCAGAGTGGGGTGCATCTCTTGTTTGTGGCTTTTGGTTTACAGCTATCCCATTAAAATAAAGGTCTGGTTTCAGTGAAGTTGTGTTTTTATGTAGTGATAAAGGACCAAGAGAAGTGTGACTGTGAGACTTTGATGCTTGAGACGAAGAACCCCTGGACATCAGGCAAGATGGGAGAGAGAGAGAGAGAAATAAAATAAAATAGGGACATCTTTCTTTTACTTATAGGGATTAGATGTGGATCCTGTTCATCATACAGTTATCTCCTAAAGAAACAGTCTTTTGGTATCCTTGGATGTGTAACATCCCAAAAGAGTCATAGAGGCTGAGGAGACAGATGAGGGAGTGGGCTGACAGGATTGCAGTCATTGGGTTGGGCAGCAGAGTGGTGACTTGCAGGCAGCTGGTGGTAGGCAGCAGCAATGGCTGCTCCACCAGCCAGTGCTGAGGCCACTGCTTGGAACAGGAACACTGCTGGAGCCTAAATACTAACCCTCAGTGCTTTGGGACACATCCAGGACAGAATGATAAGCTGGGAGCAGGGTGCATCTACTCACTGGGGCTGTCTTACCAACTGTACTGTGCTCAGAGTCAGGATTAGGTCAGGATGACCACCAGCAGTGGATGGCTATTTCTCTTATTAGTTAAGCAGGTTTTCCAAGTTTATATGTTGTACTTTTTTCTCTTCCCTGGCCTCTATCCTTGGGTCAGAAAATGTGTATATCTAGAGCTCTTTTGTTTAGCTCTCAGCTTGGGAGTGGGAAAAAGTTACTCATGGCTAAGCTCTGAGGGTACAATTTAATTTCCTGGGTCTCTGGTTTAAACTGGTGTCATTTAGGAGATTGGTTGTAAGAGCACCTGGAAGTTGGATTGGCAGAAATGGTTTGACAGGGTACTGGTATGCTTCCTCTGAAAACCAGAAGAAAAATGCGAATGCTGTCAAAACCTGGGAACTTTCGTTATTTTGTGTGTACTTCAGTGTTATCTGGGCTGATCAGTCTCCCTAGTCTATGGTTGTCTTTGTTTTCATTTTTGCATGGACACAATGATGGTGCTTTTAGACCGAGGTATTTCAGGCACTATTTCTTACGCAATTTGCTCTTAAACAGCTGAGACATGGGTGCCTATCTGTCTATGACAAGGATTAGTTTATTGCTTATTTAATAGAGATCTTGAAAACTTGTTTATAACTGTTTACATACAATTTTTTCAACAATTCTGATTGCCTAAGGCTACAGCATGTTCCCCATGCTCATGTGCAGTGAGTAACCCCCCTGTGGCCTCAGGCAAATGGAGTGGTTAAAAGATTTATGCACTCTGCGGATAAACAAAATCTGGGAGAATTTCCCTGAGGCTTTGCCTGGATTGGCAAAATGGTGTGATTTTAAAACATAATAGTTAGAACCTGGCATTTCTCATATATGCTGGCTTGATGAGGAAAAACCTGTATGAAAGGGTCAGGGTTTTTAATGAAACTCCGCTTAGGTATAGTGTGTGTTCACAGCTTGCCCTAACTAACTTTTTATAAGACAGCTACTACTATCACTGAAATAACAACCCTTTTTTGTAGTGTAGATGTAACCTGATAAAACAAATACCTTGAAGACTTTCAAGAATTTCCCTGACAGGGCAATGCAATGAACATGCCAGACTTAGATGGAGACTTGGGGAATTTCTCTTTCTAGTGGAGTAAACAAAGAGGAGGCTGCCAAAATCTCCTACAGGTTTGGATCCTGCTGTGACCCTTAAAAAGGATTTCCTGGATCCCAGTATCAAGAGGAAAACTTCCACCAGCTGAAAAATGTGAAGCTTTCACCTGTAATACGCTTTCCTTGTTCTAGTTTTGATTTAAATACACAAAAGTCTAGAACTGAGGAGGGGGAAGTATCCAAAAGATTTGGAAAGCCTTGCTCACTTGGCTTTTAAGCACAGTATATATATATATATAAAAATATAAAAATATATAGGACTATATATAAGCCATATGTAATGCTGATTTCTGTAGGAAAGTGATTTTCTTTCAGTATAAACCAGTCCCTCAGTGGCTTAGGCTGAAACAAAGTAAAGATGTTGGCTTGGCTTCCAACACTGGTGAGGAAACTAATTTTCAAACAACACTGTCTGTTACACCAGACGGCATTCCCCTTGGCCTCAGATAGCTACGGGAAGTCACCGGTGCTGCCATTTTCCTCACACCTCGGGTGCAGGCCCCCAACCTCTGGGGTGGGTCTCCGGGAGAAAGACACCGCCGACCCCCCTCCACCATCCTGTCCCCCTTTGAAGGCACTCTCTGGGGCAGTTCGGTGAACGCCGCCGGGTGCCGGGGGTGGCCCGGAGGGGCTTCCGCAGCTCCCGAGTGTGGGAGGCGGGCGTGACAAACCGCTAGCACGGAGCAGGTTTCCTGCTCGGGAACTGCATCTGCCCGGCGCTTCTCGGGAGATCGGCGGGCCCGGGGGCTCTCCTGGTCTTCGGCGACGAGCCGCCCCTGGGAAAGCGGCTGCTTCCCCAGAACGCCCCCGATGCCGAGCTGCCCCCAGCAGCCCCGGCCCGCGGCCCGCGGCTGCCGCCCGCTGGAGGGAGCGGGCAGGGCCCGGGGCGGGGCGGCGGGGGACGGCGTGTCCTGCCATCCGACAGGTTCCTCGGGTCCTGGCGCTTCGCCCCCTACCAGCCGCTGCCTCCGAGTCGAGTCCTAACTGAGTTACCGCCCCCCCGCCCCGAGAAAAGCACCTGGTATCCGTAGGATGGCATCTAAACGAGAAGCATTGGCTGCTCACCACTGTTTGTACCAATAAGCCTCACGTTTTCCCTCGATTAAAATCTCCTTCAGCAAACTTTTTCATTCCTGAGGGGATTTCTCTTGCACTCAGATCATGCTACTGTACCAAATTCTTACTAATAAACCAAAAATACTTCTCCCATTAAGACGGCTGGTATAAGAAATGTCTTTCCCATCACTTCATAGTTTATTTCAGTACTTTCACCTATTCAGTTTTAACATCAGTGTAAAGCCTAGGAGCCTACCTGAAAGGAGGTTGTAGCGAGGTGAGGGTCGGTCTCTACTCCTGGGTTACCAGTGAGAGGACAAGAGGAAATGGCTTCAAATTGCTTCAGGGGAGTTTTAGATTGGATATTAGGAAAAATTTCTTCACTGAAAGAGTTGTTAAGGCATTGGAACAGGGTGCCCAGGGAAGTGATGGAGTCATTGTCCCTGGAAGTGTTTAAAAAATGTGTAGATGTGATGATTAGGGACATAGTTTAGTGGCATGGTCGTGATAGGTTGACAATTGGACTTGATGATCTTAGAGCTCTCTTCCAGCCTTAATGAATCTGTGATTCTGTGAGGTCCAACAATATTTTGGGTTTGGGTTCTCCAGGGCTATATGGGAAGGTATCACTTCCACCTTTTACCATCATTCCTCCATTGTATTTCCCTTTATCCCCCTTTATGGGCACACATCCTCATGACCCCCGATGGATGCCTGCCCCACTGATCTAGAAAGGACCCTTGCTCTGGTGTCTGCTTTTCCCTTTTGACCTCTGCATGTCAGTTCCAAAGAAAGAGTTTTGAGTTTGCATTGAGATGCTTTTGTCAGCTGGCCCATCTCACAGCATAAGCACAGGGGTATTGTTATCTCTGCTTTGCCCTATCAGTACTCTTTTGGCAAACTTAGTGCTAACTGTAAACAAGAGTCATGACTTGCACATTTCCTTCAAGATTACTCCTGCCACCAGGAGCATTCAAATTAGCTGCAAAAAGGTATCCAGATTATGGCATAGCATGATGAATATTGTAGGTTCAATTACAAGGAGAAACTGCTCAGTTTGGTGGTGTAATCAGCCACAAACCTGGCTACTTCTGTTCAGCAATCAACACTAGTACAGCAAAGGTTGTAGAAAGAAGCTTTCAGGTGCACGACCCTGTCTCCCACTGTCCTGTGGTCACATTCTGTAAGCCTTCAGGAAGATAAAATGATTTGAGGAACATTCTGATGGCCAAAGGCAATCATCTAACACAAAGGCTTTTTAACTAAGTAGAATTATTCTTTCCTGTTGCAAATGAATTAGTGAAGAAAAGTAGCAATCTTATTTTTAAGTAAAGAGTGACTGCCAGAAAAGTACTGTCTTTACTTTTATACATAATTATGCTGCCTTTTCTTTTTTCTTTTGGGTTTCATGAAAGTATATGTTGTCTTCTGATCAAATGCACTGTAAGAGCTTCACTGATACTTTTCTGCATCAATGAAAAAAACAACCTCATATTTATGTAAGAGAAACCAACAGAATGAGGTATTCTACCCTTTGTCTGATTTGAACCAGTCTTATGAGTTTCTAACTCAATGCTCTTACATGGGGAGAGAGCTAAAATGGCAGGAATGGGCTTCAAAGCAAATAAAGAAGGGTGTTTCTTCACTCTATACATTTTAGCTGTGGAACACATGGTTACTGATAACTTACATATGTTCAGAAAGATCTTGGACAGATTTATAGAAGAAAAATCTGTTGAAGGTCATTATATGCAAAGATTCCACTCTCATGGAGTATCTGTCTCATGGAGCAGTGCATTCTATGAAAGTGTTGTACACTTGCTTCTATTTTTACTTTTTGCTAGGCAGGTGCTATTAACCTTTTTTGTAGTCGGGATACTGGAATAGATGGAGCTATAGCCTGATCCAGAACAGCTTTGGCATGGTCTTGTGTATGTGAATCCAGCTGCCTCTAAGTTCCCAATTTGGTTCCTCCAGACATTGTGATACTCACCTGTTATGGTTTGGATTAGAACAGAATTAATTCTGTTCAGTAACATCACCAAAAAGTACTACATATGGCAGAGATGATAATGCAGTTGGGAAATTGTCCTGTACCAACATGGCTTTCAGTACATTTGGTCTGTGGAGAAAATCCTAGAGAAGTGGGGAGAAAGCTCAGGATGTCTTTATCCACTTGTTCTTTCTCTCATCTGCTTGCTTGTAAACACACAGTGGGCTTTCACACCTCACTGTTCATCTTATTGTGTGTTGGTGGAACAGACTTTCACTTTCTTTAATGTGTCAGGGCATGGTTTATTTTCCTGGATTTCTATGTAGGCTTTGAACCAATACCACTGAGGTGCTCTTACTAGGAACTCAATATTTTTTATTGCCTGTCAGGGTCTGACACAGGCTGCCCATAAGCAAACTGCTAGTGCTTAACTCAGGTTCAAACACGATCTACTCAACAGACCTGCAGGGTGAACATTTCAGAGGAACCTGTGACTATATCAGCATTTAATCAAACAAAATACAAAGTTCTGTGGAGAATACATACAATGGACCTCACAAACAGCACTTTCTCCCAAAAAAAGAGCAACTGAGAAGTTTCTCTGTTCTGTGCAGTTGAGTGAAGTTTAGTTTAAAAGACAGTAGTAGGACAGTCATATGTAAATTAAATGACATTATTTGAAAACAACTCTGAAAGAATGGAGACTAAAAATCTTCTCCAATTAATGCGTAACAATAGTCAATGATTTATTGAATTTTCTGTGAATATACAGTTTCTATTAACAATAATTAGGTACATTTTCTCAGAAATTCTTCATTATTTATGTTTAGTATTTTATGCTTAAACAAACAAGGCACTAAAATGTACAGTTAGTCATCCTTATTACATATGCTGTGAGTTTCAGACATACAGTGGATTCCTCTCCCTTAGACAATTTTATTGAACCTCTTCCTCGAATGGTACTTTTTGTTGCCTTTCATACATCCCAGCTGCCAGAAAGTATACATTTTAGGGCCCTACTTTCATCTCCTTTTACTTACTATTTCTGTAGGAAAACCAAAGATTTTGCTATGAAAATTAGCTACACAACAAAGATGAAAAGCCCATTCCTCACATTTTTAAGGACCTGGGTGTACTGTGAGCTCCTTAGAGGTTCAAACTATCAGGTGATTATTTATCAATTAAAATCAACAATAAGTAAAACCTTCTGTTCAAAGGTGCAATTCTAGAAGCTACTTCTGTAGTTTTGGTGGTGTTTGAGGCACTAAAATATTAAACCAACACTTTATACCAGGTGAGATATTTGAGGCTGACACCATGCTAGGAAAATCAGATTAGCCTAGTGGGTACCATTTAGCTAAAAAGGGGTTCTTAAATAATGTATACTTTCGAGCTCTACTTTAAAAGCCAAACCCAGAAACTGTTGCTAATAAAAGGCAAAGACCACGAGAGATACCATCTAATACTCCATTAAAATATTTAGTATCAGAAGGAGTGTATACATTTTCAAGTATCTTATGACAAATAGTCCAGTACTTAAGTGCTAGTTCTGATTTAGATGCTCACCAACTATAAGAACAAACACGGCACAATGTAATTTTATATACTGCTAAAATACAACAGAATCTAATGTCACATAATAAATGCAACACATTGCAAAGAAAGAGTGGTTTCCTAATTATTTGACCACTTACACAGAAATGACAGAGGAGTGTCTAGATTCAAGTTTCAACTTGAAATTCTCAGCTCTTGTGCTGGCAGTATTTTAGAGGTCTGATTTTCAGTGCCTCTGCATTTAGACTGCAGTGGTTCTGAGTCCCCTGAACACATAAGGAAAGATTAGCACTTTCAGAGATTTTCAGAGGATCCTTGCAATTTCCTTGACCAAAGGAAATCAAGTGCAATTCCACTGCTGGTGGAATATACATGCAGAATAAAGGAAGGAAAAAAAGTGGATAAGAAAAAGTGATGGTGGAGAGAGAAGCTTGTGGAATAACCTCAAATAATGTGCTGCATCATTGCCAAATTAAAGGGAAAGTTACTTTCTCCTCTTGGTTTCTACAAACCTGGCCCATAAGACTTCTCAAAACATGGCCAACATAATGCACTATCACAATATGGTAGTACTAGCAGAGATGGCATTAACACATTTAGAAACAAATTACATCTTAAAGCATTTTCACTTCTTGGGCATTGTAAAAATATTTCTGCTAAAGTGCATTAACTTTTGAAAAAGAGAGGTTCAAACTCACTTAGCAATACAAGATACTCAAAAATCCCAGCAAGAAAAAACATTAAAGAAAACCATAGTGTGATTGCTTTTGATAAGCAAAAACAGATGTTTTTTTTTTAACTTCGTGGTTGCATAGGTTGGAAATTCCAGAAGATGGCCAGGGGAATTGAAGCTCCAGTGCTCCCCAGAGATCAGTGGGATCTGAAAGTTTTGCTCTGTTGAAAATTCAATCCATGGTTTCTAGAGCCCATTTTGGCCAGAAGTCCTGACTTTGCCATGACCCCTGCTGAAGACAGGGGGTCAGCACCTCTGAAAAACAGGACCTCTAACCACACTGGTGCCGCTGGATGCTAGTTGGTGGTAAAACAGGATGTACATCTTATGACTGGAAGTTCAGAAACACAGCCACAAAACCAAAGGTCTGAGTAGGGCTATGCCTTCTAGTTCAGTGAGAAGTAGAACATATTTCTGTATTTGTGTTTATAGATTACCAGAATTTTTTCCTGGTACTCGTTTAAATGTCAGGATATCTGCATCTCGAGAAGCTGAAGATCAGGTCTCTCATTATTTAACCTTAGACTCTTCAAAAGAGTTTAAAAAAAAGCAACCAAAGTAAAATTAAAAAACCAACCAAACCCACACAAAAAACATAAAAAACCCCCAAACCAACCCAAAACCAACCAAACCCACTAAGAAACGAAACAAAAAAACCCCCACAAACATACCAGTTGGAAAGTATAAACACAAAAGCCCACATCTATCTGAAAATATATAATATTAGAAAAAGATTTGATGTACCCAAACCATAACAATTGTTCATTTGGTTCAATATTTGTATATATCTAACTAGGGATGGATTAGCATAGTCAGCTTTATTTTTTTAATTATGTGAGCTAATTTGGTGGAAGTAGCAAAGATCTTGCAAGGAAGAAAGGTGAGAACATGCCTGTGTGATATATTAACTATAACAGTTAACCAGAAAATTGATTCTGTTGGATTGATGTGTTAATTTATTGCTCCTGGTAGTTTAAACACTGACAGGTCATAATTTTAATCTGTCCCATGATTTGGAAGATTTAAATATATAGCAATGTAAAAGCCTCAATTGCTTACCACCCAAAACCACTTTTACACATCATCAAAGAAATTCACTGCAGTTACTATGTCCATACTCATGTTTTGTGACAGGATGTGGGCTTGAGCTTGCTGTGCTCTGGGGCTTGAGCCACTTATGTCCATGCTATATGTAAGAGAAGGGCTCAAGTTTAAATCAGCTTTTCCCATTTCTGATTTTCCCAGCCTGTCTCCCTTACAGTGGAGCTAGATTTAGAGAAGCAGCATTGGTAGCTGAGGCATTTGGACCAGAATGAGGGAGGAAACAGGGAAATGTATTTGCTTCACTGGGACTGTGGAAGTATAAACTGGAAGCAAGCAATTAATTTATCAGTCTACAGGAGGAGTAAAACCAAGATTTATCCCAGAAGACAGTGTTATAGTTGGCTGAGGCAAAGTACCATTGTGATGGTTTATTGAGTATTTCTCCAGTTTTACCACCTTATCAGAGCGACAAGGCACCTCAGTGACAGTTAGCAATGATGGTTGTTCCTGCTGGCCAAAGCCCCTCATTTATTACTTAAATTCATCCACCATGGCTGATTTGGTCATTGGAAAAGATGCAGGTTGTCAGTGCTAGACAACTTGAGAACATGAGCCCTTCGCCATGGTCCAGCTGGCACCATCACGTGGGTTAATGCACCCAAGTAGGAGTATTGCATTCAAGAGGAACAGGACAAAATCAGTGTGGGAAGTCTTCAGATGCTGTCAGCCACCAATGGAGTGCAGCAGTCTAGCGTAGTCTAAAGGCCAGTCTAGCCTCAGAGCCCTCATGTAAGCCAGTAAGTGCATTTTGGAAACTAGTGTTGCTTTATTTGGCAAGAACTTCTCATTACACCTCATTTCAGATGCAAAGTTGGAGTTGAGGCAATATTTGGGTTGGACATTGTTGTTCCTTAAGCAGAGATTGAACCCCTTTATCAGACCAGCACTGCTAACTCCCAGCCTGCCAAAAGTTCTGTCCTGGTTTAAAAACCAAATCCATCTAATCACCTCCCTTATTTGTACTTTTCAGAGGCTCAGGTCCAAACCATCACAGTATGTAAGAGCACTTACAAGATATTTTTCAGATAAGTGGAATTTATCATGTGTGTGCCAATTCAGACCTTATACTGTTTGCAGGCTTGGTACTCAAAAGCTATAAAGCCTTGTGGTTCACTGTGTTGAAAGACAGTTCTGTGGGAACACGTGTGTGTTTAACAGAACAAAACAATTTTTTAGCAAAGCTTTGGTGAAAGTAACAGTTCAAAATTTCAAAACTCCACAATTAAACAGAAGTAGAATTTTTTTTTCCTCCATTATACTGTGACATAGAATGTGTGACAGGAATTTATATGCACGATTCTACTGGTCCATTTGTGGCTTAGTACATCATTTCAGGGCATAACTCTAAGAAAAGGGAAGGGATTTCTATGTCACCAAATAATGGACAGAGCTTGAGCAGTTTATATGTTACCTCATGAGTGCCATATAAATAATTATACTACTAAATTGGTGTATAATGGCAGTTTCAGATTTGGGGCTTTCCAAGAACAGCCTTATATCTAGGAAATATCTGCAGATTTGTGGAATACAGTCAATCTCAAGTTGTGCTGAATACAAACCTACTTCTATTCTCTTGCCAAACAAATTTGATTAATGAGGTGCTTTAACATCTGTTCAGAAACTGAAGCACATAACTCTTTTGTAGCTGTACTGAATAACAGAAGGAAAACAAACAAGTTCAATCAACATTTTAAAAAGCCACATAAATTAAATAAAGCAAAAATACTTCTTCATTCTTACTTTTAAAGAGGTTGACCATGCAGTGAAATGCATTCACATGCCCTCATAAGTTTAACAGTTTTATAACCCACAGTCATGTGGTGGAAAATCTTTTCCTTTCCTTGCTGTATAGCCTATCCCATTTGGCAGATGATATGCTGGACAAATGCATGCCTGGAAGATGCAGTCTCAGAAAACTGTCCAACTTCAGTTTAGTAAAGAGTGAGGTATGATAACTCTAGCAGGATTCCTACTTGACCCGGTTACTTATCTTTTCATCAGGCACTTGGAGCTGTGAATAGTATGAGAGAGGTGTTCAGAGTCTCAAAGGAAAGAGTAAACAGTAAAGGTAAAGACCATGGAGGGGAACTGTTTGGCATACATGACAGTGTTACCTCTTGGGACAGCTAAGAGCTGTCTTTACTGTTGACTCACTCTGAAAACCATAACAGCATTTTTTTTCTGGTTGGTTGTTTTTTTTTTCTTTGCAAGTTCTATTGTCTTCAGTGTTACTAACAAGACTGATGATGTTGTGGGATGCCTAATCCCTTCACCACCAGAATGGCAAAATGGTCAGAGCCATAGCTAGTACTTTTCTATTTTATTGCTCATTTTAGGTCCATAGATCTGTCCACATTTCTATGTGCACCTTCTTTACATATAAGAGAATCAAGCTGTTTTATGCAATTCCACAACAAAATATTAAAAGATACCTAAGAAGCAAAGTCCCTTGTAAATCAGCAGCACAGCAGTTAATCCATGAGACTGAAAATAGAGATCACTGCTAAATGTATTATTATACTATTATTATAGATGGCAACAAATTGTCTTCTTTTTATCAAATGTACAGAGCTGTCCTCTGTAATGTTTCTTAAATTATATTAACAGTCACTGCATATAATCCTATCATCTTGTTACTTGGTTTATTTTATTAGCCTAAATGTATTAATTTTAGTACAGATTAGTACTTAATTTGCACATAAATGTTTTTGAATATCTAACTAGAATTAAAGTTCAGGAAGAGGGATGATGTGAGCTTACAGCTGCTTTGTGAAGAAACAGAAAAATAATGCACATAGACAGGCAATTATGAAAACAACTAAGATGCATCAGTCTTATAAAAATAACTTTGAACAAGCAGCTCCAAATATAAAACCACAGGACTACTTGTGAGGGACTTCACTTGCCTGAAAAAAATACAAATGTTATTTTAATATTTACATCTAATTTCCCTTCCCCTAAAGTAACAATATGTAAATGTGTAGCAGTTTACTGATTCAGTATCATCAGCAGAAAAATGCATGAAAAGATGATACTGCATGGATATGGGGTTGTACAGACTGTGACCATAGAGATTCAGAATGAAATTTGAAAGCATTATAATGCAAGTGGAGAAGAAGGAAGAGGACACATTGTAAAAGCCACTGTAACTATAACAGGAAAAAAAAATCTCTGCAAAAGATCACTGAAAAACACCTATGTAATCATACATAGGATGATCATAGGATGTCAGGTAGTGATAGAACCAGGGGGAGAGTAGATTTAGATTAGATATTAGGAGGAAGTTCTTCACCGTTAGTGTGGTGAGAAACTGGAACAGGTTGCCCAGAGAGGTTGTGGAAGCCCCAGTCCTGGAAGTTTTTAAAGCAAGGCTGGATGAGGCTCTAGGCAACCTAATCTAGTGGAAGGTGTCCCTGCCAGGCAGGGGGGTTGGAACTAGATGATTTTTAAGGTCCCTTCCAACTCTGACAATTCTATTATTCCATGATTCTATGATCTTTGGGAGACTGCTGAAGTTTGGTATTGGAAACACAAAGATAAATGATCATTAAAGTTTGGGACAATGTCCTCAGCTGCACTAGACTTGGAAAAGGGTAGCCCTGAGCCACTCTTCCTCTCTCTGGTCACAGGGCTGCAATGGGACCATTTCAACCCTGCTGTGTGAGTGTGGAGCTAAGCTATGGCACCTGCACCTGCTCTGTAAGGACTTCTGCTCTAAGTAAGGGCTGTGTCTTTCAGGCCTGGCTGAACACATCTCCACAGTGTAGGAAGGAGAATCACAGAGGACCAGTGGCAAGCAGCAAGATTGCTTGCTCCTGTGATAGAGTAGCTGGTATAACAGATTAAAGGATGGGTTATTTCTTTGTGAAGGTAAGAATCTCGATTTGAGGAAAAATCTATGAAGATATACCACTGAGACTCTTCCACTACCTAGGCAGAAGGAACTTTGCTGTCAGGAAACCCCAAACCTAACCTCTGCAGAACCCCAAGGCTTTATGAAGTCAGTACCACTGACACAGCTTCAGCACCCTGCGTTAGCTCTGGTCCTGATGAATGACTTTGTAGGCACAGACTGTCCTCCCAGAATTACATGGAGCTGGAATGGAGAAAGTACTGTTCTCTATACAGACTTTTCTCAATATTAACCTTTCTTCATCAATTCAGAATGTATGTGCAAGTGTGTAGGAAAGGCTAACTAATCGTGCCTTCTGTGGAAGATGAAGATGACGACTCAGGAACACTCATTTCATTGTGATGCAGGCGATCTGGGTGAGAGAGAGGAAACATCAAAGCACAGCTCTGGGTGAAATCCCCTGCTCATTCTGCTGGTTAAAAAAATGGGGAGAGGGAATACAGGCAAATGGAAGAAAAACAGAACAAAAAAAATCAACAAATAAAAAATATTATACCAGATAACAAGTTAGATGATCTCCATGACAGACAGCACTGGAGCCAGGCTTGTGTTATTTTGGGGACCATAAAGGAATTCACCACACCATACCTAGGTCATAGTTTCTCTTCATAAAAACATAGAGGATGAGAACAATGGCCACTATGTGTCTGGTATATTTTTTTCTTAAAAGAGTAAGCAGGGATCATTTTGCCCAGTGTGTCTTCTAAGTCGAGAAGAGTAATTGGGAGGGGGGGGAAAAGATAACAGTCACATTTCTCAAGTTAAACTCCACCACAGCAAACACTTTATAAATCCTTTAGATGGAGAAGTCAAAGCCTGGCAAGGAGACACATTACTTCACCCTGTTAATCTTTTACATTTTTCTGTGTCTAACACCCAACCTTACAGCAACCAACAGCTAACCACAGATGGGAAAGCGAAAGTCTGTGTCATCAGTAAGCCATCTATTACCTGTACCACAAAAGCATCTCGTATCATTTGTGTTAGGAGTGACATTTCCATTCTTCCTCTATGCATGTACTGATCTTTCTTTCAGATCTTCCTCTTGGCTCTAATTTTTCTCCTGTGATCTTCTTTCTTTTAAACAGAAGCTGTATTAGAAAAGCCTATTGTTCAGACTAAGAACTGTAATTTTTGGTCTCAGAATAAGAATACATACCAAAATGCAAGGCATTGCCCATTTAACACACTTTGAAAACATGCACATTTTAAATGTTCATTTTTGTTTGGTTTTGGGTTTTTTTAATATAAAAATAAAGCAATCTTTCATGAGTAATGTTATAACTTTCAGGATTCAAAACTACCTTTAACTCACATTTCATGAGATTCTCCCTGGACTAGTTCATACCTTCTCACAGGGCTATCTTGACCTGGATTTTCTCTCTGTTCTTGCTCTCTTCACAGTGCTGAAATTGTCTCCATTCATCACCTTTTGACACCTTAATGGTTTCAATTTCATAGTTTCAAATTACTTTCACTTAGAAGTAGTGTGGAAGGAATCTCATTGTTGGTTAAGACAAATGTCTTTCCTATTATTTTTTTGGATGCTGCCTGAACAATTGTCATAACCATTCAAATAACTGACTCATCTTCCAGACCACAGAATGCAAACTCAGAACAAAAACGTCCTCACTCCTGTTTACACCTTTTTTTGCCTCCACTATTATTATACCTTCCAATAGTGTTTCTATTCAGAAGAAAAAGTGTCCATAATGATACTGTCCTTTGGAAGTCTGTGCTTCCTTTGTACAACCAATTTATAAGAAAACTGAATCTGCTGTCAAAATCATCTGTCTTCAGATTTCATACATGGTGAATTTTTTGATCTTGCAGCAGTTCTGCATTTTTTTTCCCATCATATAAAATAAGTTGTAATAAATCACTTCTACTGTGCTTGCTGGTGTTAGCATGTTGAAAGGAGCAATGCATGTACCACAGTGTTAACCACAGTGAGTACTGCGTTTGATAATGGCAATGTTTTTAAAGATGGAACACCAGCAGGGAAAGCACCTCAAGAAAAAACACCATGAAAACAAAAGACAAAACAAACCCAAAAGAAATTCTCTCCACCTGAAAGAACATCCAGGGAATAGATGCAAGTGTAACAGAGAAGGTATGTTTTGTAACATACTCTTAATTTGAATATGTTGTTCAATATGTTCAATATGTAGGGACTTGCCCTCACAAATCATGATCTGTAAATACTTTATTGAATAATGGGATACTCAGGGTTTCCAATGATAGTTTATGGTTTTGTGCATTTCTCTCACTGCTTCAAATGATGGTTGTACACCTTCCTGTAAAACAGCTTTTCACACATCAAAAGTTCATATGAATCTTTGTGGCGTTCTGTGTTTCACATGTTCTTAACCCTTGCCCCATTAGACTAAATGATTACCTGGAGAAGAATTATCTTTGTGTTTGCCTAAAATCTACTATTCTGGACACCCAGACTCTGTGGCGACCTCCACGTGAATGCTATTACAGAACTCACGTCAATTACCTCTCATTGACAGCAAAGGCAAGAAACACACCACCATTACACACAGGACAAAAGAATAGTACTCCAAGGCAGGAACGATTCCCTTGAACTGCTTCCTACCCTATTGTGAAGGAGAAGAGGGTGAGTGCTTTCTTTTAGCTAGGGAGAGGCTGAAATACTCAAGCTAGTTGCTATGCCATCAGATATTGCACAGGGAGACAGGGGGAGACTTTGCCAATGGACTGGCTGGCTCACTACACTGTAAGAATTCTATGGATTGTTAAAAAGCTCCTCCTCTCAGAATGACTCCAGCTGAACAGCACACAGCACTGGCAGCAGCATGTGACCTCCCCTAAGTAGCTATTCTACTTAAATACAAGACAGGCCTGGTAAAGAAAGGACAAGCACAATGGCTTCTGGGGAAGAAGTCACCTTCTTTCCAACTTCTTAAGGGTCAAGGCTTAAACAACCAGAGGGCTAGTCCACAACCATTCTGTCACCCAACTAACTGGAAAATGTTACTGTTCTTCATCAGGAAAGGGTTCAGGTATGACAGTGGTGCTTTTGCTACTTCCTTCATTTTCACATCTTCCATGAAGAATAAGGTTGGAACTCTATTAGAGACAAGGTTTTTTTCCTAAGCCCCAATGTAACGATCCAACCAATACCTGCCAATCATGTTTTGCCTTAATAGTAGACAGCAATTCCAGTCCTCGCCTTCATTCGTGGAATGATAGGTAGGAAGAGAGAAAAATCAAACTAAACACTATAAACTGATATTTAAAGCTGTTAAGTTTTCTTAAGAACACCCAATACAAGAATAACCAGAGTACCTTAAATTTCAGAAGGATTTTAGGGTATTCTGAGAGGGGAAATATGTTCACATTTTAGAACAGTGTGCATGTCTGAGAGTTAAACAAATCAGAACTACCTACAAATGAACACCACCGTTTTCCTCTTGGTGGACTCCACCACTGTTTCCCTAAACAATGAATCAAAGTGTGTTCACTATCAGCCAGGCACCTATCCTGTCACTGTACATTCACATTAAAAAAACCCCTCTTTCCAGTGCACATTACTCATAAATGCACTCAATCTGATTGACTCCCTGCCCCTTTATGTTCTAAGGTGAATTAGGAAAGGGTCTGTTAAAGGATGATACAGGCCATTCTTTTGTGATGCTCTGTAGTTTTCTCTCCCAGTACATTTTCTTTTTATTTAGTACTTCCATTTTTATCCTGTGTTCTTCTTCAGCCATCTCACACTCTCTTTCTATTTGCTGTATTTTTGCCACATGAACTTCATTCATTTGGATTAACTGCAGTTGTAAGATTGACATTTGCTGATGATGTTCTTCCTCATGCATCTTTTTCAGAGCACTTTCCTGAGATGCTTTACTCCTGTAGTTCTTATCTGCTGCTATTCTGACATCAGAACATGAGGGCTCATGTTGGGAGGTACCTTCACATACTGGGAAATGTACCAGCTCTTTCTCTTCATCACAAAGTTCTCTATTTGAGACAACAAATGACTCTGCAAAACATAAGAGGAAAAAGTATTATAGTATTCCCTTCTCCCTCAATAAATATGAACTTGTGGTAATACAGCTATTGATATATGCATCTAAACCTTCTGCTTCTGTACCACACTACTACATAATGCAGTTCTGTTACAGAATACTAAGGTCATAATGGTCTGAACTGAACCTCTCTGGGCTCTGTTGATAGACCTCCATGGCTATAATAGGAGCTCAAAATACTACAGTGAATATAGACATTTATAAGCGCAGACCTAAATTTAGGTGGTGAGCCTGCAGCTGAACCTTAATGCAGCTGTTTAAGCCAAATCCATATGTGACTTGCAATATTTTTTTTAAAAGATCTGAGTGTCAGAGTCAGGTGAAGAGCTGTATCAATAGGGATACCAAGAGACTGAGAGAAGAGACCAAGAGACCAGCAGGTCAAGGGAAGTGATTCTTCTGCCCCTCTACTCTCCACCTGGAGTACTGCATCCAGTTCTGGGGTTCTCAGCATAAGAAAGATGCGGACCTTTAAAAGCAGGTCCAGAGGGCCACAAAAATGATCAGAGGATTGGAGCACCTCCCAGGATGAGAGAGTTGGGATTGTTCAGCCTGGAGAAGGAAGGCTTCAGGGGGACCTTATAGCAGCCTTCCAATACCTAAAGGGAATGGGGGAGAACTCTCTACCTGAGTAGAAAGCAATAGGGCAAGGGGGAACAGCTACAAACTGAAGGAGGGAAGATTTAGATTAGATCTTAGGAAAAAATTCTTTCCTCAGAGGCTGGTAAGGCACTGGAACAGGTTTCCCAGAGAACTTCGTGGATGTTCCATCCCTTGCAGAGTACAAGGCCAGATTGGCTGTGGCCTTGGGCAACCTGGTCTAGTGGGTGACATGGCAGGGGGGTTGGAGCTAGATGATCTTTAAGGTCCCTTCCAACCTAGGCCATTCTATGAATTCTATGAATACTAGGAATACCACTACTTATCCCTTCCTTATCATCATTGTAACTTCCAGCAGGTTCTACCAATTCTTCTGAAACAAAAGAGAAACTACTCATGCAATAAAATAGTTACCACTGCAAATAAGGGTCTCAAAAGACATTCCTTTACAAATCCTGGTAACTACTTATGACAAATACAATTATGAAAAAGACATTGGAAAAATGTTAACTAACTATGCAGTTATTGTTGTCTTTTCTATGTGTGATCCTGACATAAGTTTGCAAGAAACCACTGTAGCCACCCTCACTTCTGGTTTTGGATTATTCTTTCTGTGTATGCTTGCCAAACAAAGAAGAATGTATTGCTGAACTCTTCCAGAAAGACCGTTTTCCAGGGCAGCACTGTGAAATAATGGCTCTACATACTCTTTTTAGTCCTTGAGAACACAGGAGGAAAGACCTACAGGGAACCCTTGTAGCAGACAAATTTTGTATCACTTTGCTGCTGATGGCTTTTCGTCTGTTTTTAATGCTCCGACAACCTTTTTCAAGCAAAATGATACTTTGTAATTATCAAAATATCCTTGGGACTGTTCTCTGGAAAGCCATCTTGCTAGCTACTGTGATGCTTGCCACAAAGTAGCAGACATGTCAAAAAAATGATAAGGGAAAAAAAACCCAGTAAAATCCCTGTTTAACTCCTGGGGGCCTAGGGAAATACACAGTCTTGTAATAGCTTAGCTCTGAAATTATTTTTCTACAACCAGCAGTCCTGGCTAAGTGGAGAGATTTAGACTGCTGAAAGAGAATCACTGGCAAAAATCACATACAAAACAATACTACTTGCATCGTTACAGTAATATTTATACCTTGACTAGAAGCATCGGGCTGATATTCAGAATCTTCTTCTGGTGGGCTCTGCAAAAAGTACATTTGCTCAGGCATTATGCTGGCAATCTTCTCTTTCCCTATGATGTGAGTATTTATAAGTGGACTAATGCTTCTTTTTACCTTCTCCCGCCTTTCATGTGCCATTATCTTTTTTGTCCGTGCCTTGATATTTTCCCAGCATTTCTTTAACTGTTTGAAGTCTCGCAGTGATACGCTGGGCTGGGAGTTATATTCATGAGCTAGAGCTTGCCAGGTACGTTGTTTCAGAGCAATAGTTCTTGCATCACTTTTTTTACATTCAAGCACATATTTGTATTTTTCAACTAGTGCAAGCAGCACACTCTTCTCCACTTCTGAGAAGTATTTAGCAGGCTTTATTATTTCGTTTTGCATTTTCTACTGTTTCTCCAAGAAGCCAAAAATCCTACGAAAACAATGTTGAAAGCAAAAAAAACAAACACAAATTAGAACTGGTTACAGGATCAGGAAACTGTGTTTCAGCAAATAACTCCCAAACATAGCTTCTGATTCTAAAACACTTCGTGTTCTAAAATAGTTTGGGAGAAGTTCTAAAGCACACAATGAAACATTCAGGTAAGATACAGTATAATACACACAACTTATGCTGATTTCTGTTGCCACTTTAGGGGCTACACAGTTACAGAAATATATCAATAATGAGGAGAAGCTTCTTGTCTTTGGTACAATTTGTTATTATACAAAATACTCAGTATTCAATTTACTTAGTGATTTGTTTATAATAGTTTTCCTTTTAATTGCACTTTGTTACTCCCAGAGAGTTTGCAAAGCTCTGAACTGTGGAACAAGTTCTGAAATCCAGCCCTTGATAGCTTCAGTAAGTGTATAGCCACCTTCACTAGGTTTGGGTTTCCTCCAATACATAGAAGATCCTCTTCTGCTCTTGCTGACTCCATGTAACTAATTTCTCCCCTTACTATAGTGCTGGAAAGTTATATGAGAAGTAATATTAAGATGTTATCTTTTTAAAGACTTGGGTTAGTTTGGTTCTCCCCCATGCTCAGCCCTTCTTGACTGATATCAAACAGGCAGCAGGATCCTGACCAGTATTACAACACTGAGAAGAGGCAAGAGTTGCAAGAAGACATGAGATAATTACAGAAACTCAGTGCTCTGCAGGTACAAGTCCTTTGTCCTCTACTCCTGACTGCTATGTGGCCCTCCTCCTTGTGGTTCCAACCACTAGTCACTTTCAGGAGCAAACCACTAGGCTGAAGAGCTTTGGCCTCATTCAGTATGGGCACTGCACTATACTTACACCACGAGAGGACTGCCTCTCTCCTCAAGCCTACGGCTTACACAGTCAATAGGAAAAGGGTAGCTGATAGCAGGGAATTCTTAGCCATAAAAAATAAAAATGAAAAATTAAAAGTAGTGTTTACTTGAATTATTAACACGTGAGTGTGCTGCAGAATGTAGGTTTTTCTTATATCTTTCCACACTTCTTTTCCCCCTCCCCTCCACTACAACTGTTTAGCCCAAACTACTTTTACGTTTTGGGCAGAAACTTCAGAATAGCTAAATAGAAAAAGGGAGAACAATGCTGTCTTAGCTCACATTTCTTCTGGTTTTAATCATAAAACTCAAAGATGGAACATATCTAGTAATTGGTTCATATTCCTAATGAATAAGGTCTAGAATAATGAATGAGGTCTAGAACTCTCCCCAAATGAATTTTCTAGTATTTTGCCCAGTTTCCACTACTTCCTTCACAATGTTACTTGAAGATGCAACAGATATCACCATCAGATTTCCTCTTTTCAATATTTTTTCCTTAACTTGACTGCACTAGCACTCTCTTCATACCATCCTTGTAATTCCTTTCCCCAAGACATCTTAATACTTATTCTCACCTCTTTCAGAGAAGGTAATTACTTGTATTTACAAAGAAAGCTAACAGACAAGCTAATATCAAAATTAGAAACCAACTTTGACATAAAAACAGAAGCTTTCTCAAGTAGGCCATAAAATATGAGAAACCCAGCAAAATAAAGAGAAGTCAAAGACTAGAGGAGGCAGTAGAACAAAACCTAAAATAGCAAAACTGAAACGAAGCAAACAGAAATAAGTAACAGGCTGAGTCTAAGTTAAGTATGTGAAGTCAGCAGCAGCAGGTAAGTTGTACCCCTACTGTAAAAGAGAAAACAAACACCCAGTTTGTACCTTGTCACTGCTCAACTGGGTAATCTTTGGTCATGTACTGACAGGACAGCTGGCACCTGTGTAGTTCCTGGCTAGTCACAGTTCTTCTGTCTCTTACCAAATGCTGGTGTCATGAGGACATGGGAGAGATGGAGTTTTGCAGCAGACAGGATTTAGGGGAAAAGGGGAAAGACCCATAGGAAAACAGTCCTACTGCTCACCGAATAGCTTGTTTATTTTGCAAGAAAGAAAAAGGTGGGAGAAATAAGAGAGCTGGGTGGCTGAGAGGAAGGCAGACAGTTCCCTGACCCAGCATTTTCTTCAACATGCTGTATCAAGTTATTTGTTACTCTCTTTGAAAACCTACTCAACCCACACATTGGTGACAGGAATTCTTAAAACACCTATAATCCCACAGAACAAACTAAGTGTACGTAAATAAACTTGAAAGTATCACCAATTATTATGATGGTTAAGTCTAATAGAAGAGAACATTTGCTTCAGAAGTTCCTTAAGTAAAAATCAAAAAATGAGCAAGAAGTCAGGAAATGGACATCCTAACAAAGAGATACTGAAGACTGACAACTTTGTTCCATGAAACAGTTCTCAAAATATGTAAAATGAAAGAGACCTATAATGAAACAGAGCCACAGAAGTGATTCAGGGGGTGGAACATCTTCCTTATGAGGAAAGGCTGAGGGAGCTGGGTCCCTTTAGCCTGGAGAAGAGGAGGCTAAGGGCTGACCTCATCTATGCTTTTAAGTATGTGAAGGGTGGGTGTCAGGAGGATGGGTTCAGGCTCTTCTCTGTGAAGCCCAGTGACAGGACAAGGGGCAATGGTTGTAAGCTGAAGCATAGAAGTTTCCGTGTGAATATCAGAAATTTTTTTTCCCCCACTTCAGGTGTCAGAGCACTGGAACAGACTGCCCAGAGAGGTTGTGGAGCCTCCTCCTGTGGAGGTATTCAAACCCTGTCTGGATGCGCTTCTGTGTGAGCTGGTCTAGGGAATCCTGCTCTGGCATGGGGTTGGACTAAATGATCTTTCGAGGTCCCTTCCAACTCCTAACATTCTGTGATTCTGTGAAACAGATACTATGTACTAATCTGTTTTACTTCCATACTTGTACTATTTCAGACCATCAAGGTGCTTTGGACAGTTGCTGAAATGAAATTCTTGTGACTAAATATTGATGCTTCAACCTGTCTTAGCCTCAATTTCACCAAGCAACAGGCTGAAAAGCAGTCCCACTAGCAAGTCATAAGGTCTAACAGCTTATGGCCCTGAAAAAAATTGGATCAGAGACTGCATCATCAGAAATGGATGACTCTGCCTTCTGCTGATGCATGTAAATCTTTTTTGTAGCTTTGATAAGGTGTGAGAATCTCAAATCAAAAATCATGAAAGGCATGTATATAGAAAATCCCTTTAATTAGAAAAACAATGGATTTTCAAGAACTTTGGAGGCTAAGTTAAACAATGATATGCGAGACTTCTAGATTCCAGGTGCGAAATATTTAGCTACACAGAGAGAAATCAACTGATGTCAGTAAATACTTAAAACATTTCCAAATATGACTTCATATATAATAACAACCTATGTACTAGGATAAAAACTCATCTTTCATGGATAGTGACACAACAAACACTTAAGTATCACTTTCATACCACACTATCATTTATTACTATAATTTTTACCACTGTAGCATCTGAGATCCTCAGTCATAAGCTCAAATACTGTATATTTAAGAACAGAAACATGGTCCTACTCCGAGCAGAATACAATGTATTAGTCTTCCCATCCCCCACACACATTCCTAACTAATTTTTCCTACACATACACACTGCACTTTTGTCTTTTCTGTGAAAAAAGCCAGGATTATGATCTAGGATGTATAAAAGAACTCAAGAATTGGTGAAAGCAGTTTAATGCAGTTACTATACACAGAAGAAAAGAATCAAGCTCTTACATGCTTAGCCTCCTTGCCTCAATATATTAAGGCACATTTTCAGTTACATGAACAGAAAGCACTCTGAGATGTCAGAGAACTGAGAATACTGGTAAGTTTCAACAAAGCACCACTATATAGCTATATTCACCCCTTTTTCACCCTCTGGTAGCCCACTGGCTCCTCTGTGTAATATGAGAAAGAGCTCTCACAAGGCCAGAAAATTTTCATTTTGAGGCTAAGAGATCATTCCAGGACATACTATGCCCACTATATAATTTAGCATGTAGGAATTCACACTGAAATTAAGTGTTTTACTCTGTATAGCTCATACAATAAACAGGATTGATTTGGGATGGTGTTGACACATGAGGGTATTTGCACAGTAAATTCTAAGAAACAAAGAATGGAAGGCTTCTCCCACTCTACAGGTGCCCATGCTTTAAGACTTGTGCAGTAAGGAAGTACTTCATACTAAATAGCTTCTCCTGGCATGGCTCAATTCACAACTTGCCTTAGAACAAATCAGTGTCCTTAATACCTGTCCTCTCACACAAACCTTTATTGTTTTTAAATAACAAAAACATCTCTCAGCTCCTTATTTTTACATTGAAATGTTGTGTGGCATTCTTCTTTTAAAGACTATAAGGGATGTGCTGTGATCTGCTAGAAGAGTATGTTAAAAAAAATTACACAAGTGAAGAAGTGCACATATATTTATAAATATGTATATGTATTATTTTGCTTGCACACACCTAAACATACACCCAAACTTCAACCAGTTGCAAAGAAGCCTATTAAAAAAAAAATCACTTTTGGTCGGCATGTATGAGCATTTTCAGTTTCCAAAATATTTTTATAGGTGTAAGAAAATGCAAAGAAAAAGTTATGGTGGAAGACTTAACCCAAATGTTAAGGTTGCACTAACCAAGCCCAAAGAAAATAGTTTGCTAGCAAACTGTGGTCATTCTGTGGTCATTAATGGTGTGAAAATGGGACTATTTTACCAACACCAACAGGATTACTATCAGAAATAGTTAGTGGTTGTAAAAAAGAAAATTTATTTATCCAACTTAAATTGCAGATGAAGCTTTAAGTATAGTCAGTAATTAACAGCATTGGAAATCAATCACAATTCCGTTGTTTTTGTCCAGTGTTTGAGGGTGAAAGAAAGGCATGGGAATGCAATCACCCAAACTAGTCACAACAACAGGTTTGTATTTCATGTGAATGAGAGAACCAGCAGTAAAGTGTCCTTCTTCCTCAGATGTTAGGTTTTCCTCAGAGCTTCCATCAGTGTTCCAGGCCCGACCCCATCTACCCTGAGTTTTGAAATTGCTAGGTAATTAGGTACATATTAGAAATATGAATGAGATTTATACAGAAATTGTGTTACACATAATCAAAATTTTAAAATTCCTCTTTGGGTGCTTTCCCTCCTGTTTTAATACATATTAATAGTTATCATCCAGCAGATGAGCAAAATAATATATTAGTACAAATTCACAGTACTTTGCCTAAATTTCTCCTGGCATATTATATATACATATACACACACACACACACACACACACATACATACATACACAGGTAAATGTATTTAAAAAACCATATTGCATTAGATATATATACAGACATAAATATATTGTAAGCAGGTCATCCCGCTACTTATGGAGGACATCCAAAGCAGTTTGTGCAACGAAAGGTAATGGACGCAGGTTGATATTTCGAACGAATGTCTGAAATTAATAATAATAATAAAAGGAATAAACGCGAATCCTACCAGACTCTCTTGCACCCGAACTTCTGAAACATTAACTCAAGCTTGTTTTTATTTCCTCGCTAACACCTCTTCTGCTCGAACAAGAAACGAGAGCAGGTCCCAGCTCGACAAAGAAGACCGCTCCACCCAGGGCGGGCATTCAGGCTGCAGCGCCGATTCAGGGACATCTACCGCGGCGGAGGAACGGGCACGCGGTCACACTGTCATCCAGCGCCCGCGGGGACCGCGCTCTGCGCTGCCGGCGGGGATAAGCCCACCGTGCAGCCCCCCGGTTTCTCCCTTCTGGTAACAAAGCACCGCCGAGAGCCGCCGTGCTGCCGGTTCCCCTCCCCTCTTCTCCTTTTCCTCCTCCCCCCGCTCTGGGCTGCGGGGCCTGCCTCCCTCACCTCCTCGCCGGCAGGTCGCCGCTGCTCCTTCAGCTCCCCGCAAACCCCGCGCTGGATTTCGGCCTCTCCAGAGCACAGGCGACGCGGCACTGGCCTCTCCTAAGGGAGGGTCGGCCAGGGAAGGCCGCTGGACCAGAGGAGGAACCGTCCCGGGGAACCCTGAACCTTCAGGTACGCTGCGGGGTGTTTGTGTTGTGGGGAGCGATGCGCAAACACCCACCGGACGCAAGCAGAGGGGAAGCAGCCCTATCTGCACCCTACGCGGACACACTGACAGAGCTCCCGAGCCACACACTAGCGGCACGGCACCCAGTGTCCCTCNCATCCCGGTACAGCATCACTAGACGCCAGCTCGGGCTTTACCTCCGACAGCGCCCGGCGGAGTGACGCGTGTGTGAGCCAGCGCCCCCAGTGGCGTATGCAGGAGACGGGCTGGGGGTTACTGTTCCGATCCTCCGCAGCATCCCGTCCCTTACAGCCGGCGTGGTGCTCCTGGCCCTCTCTACCGCCCCGTCTCCTGGCGCCTGCCGGACTCCCGCACCCCTCCCGCGCTCGGCGTGACGTAGTTCCTGCCTGCCTGGTGCGCCCCCGGCCCTCCTGGCGGCAGTTGGGAGTGGAACGGTGGGTGCGCTGGTTCTCCGTTAGTCCCCCACCACTTCGCGGTTGCCTGAGTGGGAGTGGAAGCCGCGGCGGTGATTTGTGCGGCTTGAAATCATCCGCCAGTGGGTCGGTGGGAAGGAGCCGGTGTGGCAGCGAAGGGTGCCGGCTCCTTCTGCTCCTTCGGGTCCTGCCCGCGCCTGGGCCGAGGTAAGTCGGGCGCAGCGGCGGCCCGGCGGTTTTCCCTGCTCCCGCTGGGAGCAGGTGTTCATCGCTTCCCCGGCAGAGCTGGAAGAGTCGGTGAGGCCGCGCTAGGTCAGCTGCGAGGGCTGCCCGGGGCCCGGCGGTCTCTCGGCGCCTCTGTTTGCGTGGAGTTTGTGGCTTGGGCCCTCGCCCCGCTTGAGGCCCCACGGTCCGCAGCGGGCGGGAGCCTGCCTTCCCTCTGCGGAACTCTGCCGTATGCCCGTGTCAGGGGGGCACCGTGGGCCCCGCACGCCTGGCTGTAGCCCTTGCCTGTCATCTGTCCCAGCCCGTCTGCGCGGTTCGGGCCCAGGGAAGAAAGGGGAAGCTTGAAATAGTTCGGGGNGGGTGGGTGTGATCCTCCGGTGGCTTTGTGTTTCCTGAGGGAAGCTTTCTTTTGGAGAAGAACTGTTTCTTCCTACGCTAGTTTTGCTGTCGAGTTAAAACCCTGGAGATGTAAAGGTTTAATGTAACTTAAGGCGAGGCATACATTCATTCATGGCCCTTAAACAGATGGAACAAGAATATGAATGATTTTGTGACGTTAAACCAATAGTTTGCAATCTTTTTAGAATTTCCTTATCATCTAAAAATCAAATATGGACCCTGAAGCTGAGATAAAGAAGCAAGTAAATCCTTTCTACTGCAATGTAAGTATTCGTTACTGAAAGTTGTAATTAACACAGTTATTTTAGTAGAACAAAGTTGGACTAAACCAAATGTGATTTTTTTAAAAATTTTTTTTTCCCCCTCCCTTGAGCAAAATTGATAATACTGGAGTTGAACTTAACGTTGCTGTCTCTGTCAAGTTTGACTTGAAACCAGCTTATTAAAATAAATCGTTTTAATAATACTGTGTTTCTAAACAAAGGCATTATTTTAAAAGTAGAGAATTAAACTGCAGCTTCTGTTCAGAAAAAAAAAAAGTCCCAGTCTTTCTGTTGGGTTTAAGTGTCTTGTGTTTTGGGGTTTTTTTGTTTGTTTTGGATTTTTTGTTGTTGTTTGGTTTTGTTTGTTTGTTTCTTTAGAGGACTGGAAAATAGTTGGTCTGCCTTTGTTCATTGACATGAATCTAAACCTAATCTGCTCCTGTTCTGAACTGACACGGTCATAAATCAGCTGTAACTGGAAAACTTCACTTGCATTTGAGTGAGGCAGGCCCCAAACTGATCAGAGTAGGTGTGTTAGTCTGCTGTAGCACTGAGGAGAGCTGATTCCTCTCAGACGGGTGTGCTGGCTGCTTATAATTGTGCTGTGCTTCTGCTTCAGACTTGGTTAATAGTGAGTGAGGGAGGTCTTGGGTTCATCCATATAAAAGTATGCTCTGAGATAGTTACAGCATTCTGGAGACATCTGATATTTTTATGTCATGTGGAGATTCCTTTTCATTACACTGTATTTGGGTGGCCTTGGAGCATCATAAAGAGAAGTTCTAGTGGCTGCCTTAGTTTGTCTTTGGAGGAATAGTACTTTTGTAGAACTCATTTGTACTGTCCAATAGCAGATTTGGGTCGATATCAGTGGTTTTTTTCTGTTGGTTTGTGTGCAGTGTTAGAAATACTATTTCTCTTTAACCTAGATTTGCAAAATCTGGTGTGCTTCTGCGTTAAACTTGCAGACTCACTTCCTTGGATACAAACACAAGACGGTAAGATCAGGTTTTGAACGCACCCTTTGTCAGATTTTACAGATTTATTTTGAAATAGAATATGGGTTTGAAATCTGTTTTAATGTTGTTTTAAAAAATGACATTTCAAATATTTGGCAAGCTTTGTTGCTTTACTATTTTGTTTTATGCAATAAAGTAGATCTTAGTTTTGTATGTTAGTCCTATTGGAAGATCTTACAACTTTGCATCTCGTGTTCTGGATTAGTGAAGACAATACATTAAAATATGACTTAATAAATGCAGAATGGAATTATTTAAATCATAGACAATCTAGGAAAAAACATGTATGTCTCTTTTCAAGTAATTATCTGTTCACCTGGGATAATATGTAGTGTTGATGTTAATCTGTTTTATAAATAATAAAATGTTTGCATTGTTATTTTTTTAATCTTAAGTGTCTTTCTTGTTGGTTGATGACTTGGTTAGGTTGAAGAAGCATTGAAAGCTTATGGCATTGGTAAGTGCCATATTTTTTACTTCCTCTTCTGTTCTCTGCATACACCTTTCTCCCTGACCTAACCTGATGTAGTTGTTTATGAAACAAACAAGAAAAATACTTTCTGAAGACTTGTGCTTTAAGACCTTTTCCTGGTTTGAGTTAGAACAGAACCAATTCTTCATTCAGTAATTTTGCTTCCCAGCTAAGTCTCTTCTAAATGACTTCACTTTCTGAAGGTAACGGTGTATTTTTTTCAGACAGTGTCTGCTTCTAGAAGTGGTAATGCTTGTTGCTTATAGTCACTACTAAGGATTGGTATATAGAAAGGCTCATACTTGCTTCTATAGAACCCAAGGTTACTTCTAAGTCTTGTGTGCCATATTGGGGGTGTAATAAGTGGAGGGGTTGTAAGTAAGTAGAAACATCGCACTTATGGGGACTAGCAGGCAGGAGAAAGAGAAGGGCAGGTGGCCCAAACCTGACCAACAAGGTATTCCGTTCCATGCCATGTGTATCATACTCCTTATAAAGCTGGTTTTCTGCCTTTGTGAGTTCCTAAAGCCAGCTTCTGAATCCTGTTCCTGTCTGCCACTGAGTCCAACCTGGACTCTGGGGAAGTTTGATAATTGTTTTTTTATATACTTCTTTATATTTCATTATTTTGTTATTATATTTTACTCTTACTTAATACTGTTCCATTGTATTTTACTTTTACTTAATACTGTTTCATTAAAGCTGTTTTAGGTTTTGTGTGTTTTTCTTCCAGTCCATAGTCTCTCTTCTTTATTCTCTTTCTCATCCCCTTCTGTGGGGGGAGAGGGGTTATTAGAGAGCATCTTACCATTTATGTAGTGGCCAGCCCAGCCTTAATCCATGACAGCCCAGTCTTGTGTTCTTCAGTGACAACTATCTAATGCTACAGCAATCAATCAATAATATGAGGGAGAGGTATGTGAAGTTTATTTAAAAGCACTAGCTACAGTACTACAAATCACCTACATTAAAGTTTTGAGAAACCTTAAAGAATTCAAGACCATAGAGACCTTCAGGATTTAAAATACATTTTAAGAACTGTGCTTCTTTAAGCATGTATAAATACTTTTTTCTGTATATACTTTATCTTCTAAAAGAATTTATTAACAATATCTTTATTAGCTGAAGCAAAGTACTTTTAATATGTTTAATGTATCATTAAACCTTCCCCAGGTCTTTATGAACTGGTCTAGTTCCAGAAGGAATGGAGATCTATGTTCATAATTATTTTCTTACTTCCATTTCATGATGCACCAAAAATGCATTGACAGGTTTCTGCAGTGCACCACTTCTATCATTTGGTTTGAAAGTTGTGGCCCAAGATAGACACAATCATCACACCTACCCAGTCTGGGAATTTTTGTATGAACTGTAAGGAAATACAAGTGATTAAATACTTAGCAGCTACATGCTGCTGAAATGGACACCCAGATGTTTGGAGGTGAATTGGCAGACACTCATGACTCGATTTTTTAATTTTTTTTTTTTTAATAAGGATTGGTTGACCAATTCTAGTGACCAGAATATGATTCATGTTACTAGAATCTTTGTAGATTTATCTTCACAACACTTTCTTTTCTTTTCCTCTTCTGGTCTTTTCCTTAAGATCATTTCAGAAGGTTTGTGGTAACGCAGCTGTTATTAAGCAACATCTAATTGGCAGGAATGAGCTAGCTTCATCAGTTATCATCACGATGGTTTGTAACTGAAATGCTCAAGAAGCGTTTTCATGAATGTTATCTCTGTAATCAAAGCTTGTATGACACTTTCTGATGTAGTAGTATAGATTGAAGCCTTCTGACTCCCACCTTCTATTTAGGGTTTATTGTAAGCCTTATGCTCAACTCCACAGCAATATCTGATGTTTTAGTAAAATTACTTGCAATAGGAGAGTAGCAGGGTTCAGGGACATTTAAGAGATGAAAAAATTTCAATTTGCCCTTATCTGGTGATGTTTAAGGCACTGCCATTGATCAATTTATTTATTTCCATGTAGTAAAATGCTGAGATTTCTGAATTCCTGAAGTTCTTTTCTTGTTTCCTTAGAGTGAGTGCATTAAGCATTCACTCATTCAAGGAATAACAACTTGCTTCCTTTGCATGCTTGGCATTCCACACCCAAGTACACAGAATCTCATCTCCTACAGATGTCTCGTCTTTCTCCAGGTTATTCAGTGGCAGATAATGTTATGTGGTTATCTCTGTCTTACCTTTCTTAAATGTTCTGCACTCCCAGCCATATCTCATGCCATATGTAGATAGAAAAACATGCTTGGTTGGGGAGAGGATAACTGCAGACCTTTTGAAAAAGAAAGAAGGGCTAAGTCAAGTGCCCTGGCAGACAGCATGTCGGCTGGCAGTTTAAGCATCTAAAGTCCAGTGGATTTAAACTGAATTGCTGTGATATATTGGATTAAAGTAGCCCAGAAATTTATGAAATGAAGTTTTCTTCATTGATGAATAAAATATATTTGCACTCTAGTGAATCAGTTGGGCTTTTCCCTTGTTGCAGGTTGTCTACTGTATAAACTAAATTAAAACCATAATTACTTACAGTTTAAGCCACAGTTTAATAATTTAATTTTGTTACGTGTATTTGAGCCTGTGTTGTGTGCTCCCTGCTGACTTGGTCTTCCTTTCTGCTTGTGTTGTTGAATTGACTGATATTAAATAATTTCATTATTGTTTGGAGTAAATGTTTTCTGTCCTTTTTTTGCCAAATAAACCCTCATGGCACATTCAAAACTAAATGTAGCTTATTTTTCTCATGTCAAAAAAAGTTCAAAGAGGTTTGGTTTTTATTTTAAAATCCATTATTGTACCAAACTGGTTTCAGTACTTAGAATTTTATTTCCACTTTTTTGTTTTGTTTTAAATTTAGTTAAAACAGCAAGTGGTTCAGGGGAGCAAATGAAAACACCTGTGAAACTTCCTGATTATGGTAAGAATATTTAATGCAAAAAAAAAGGGGAGAAGGAGGGAAGAGGAATAAAATGTTTTGAGGTGCTGTGTTATAAGGTTACAAGTGATGTCTAGGTCTCAGCAGGTCACTGGGAATTCATTTCTGTTTGTTGTATTTTCCATCTGCAGGAGTATTTTATAACAATACTTAAAACAATTTTTGTAAACAAAATGCTATAAAAGAATGAAAATAAGATTAATAATATATATTTCTGAATAACTGAAACTGACTTACTTTGTGGTGTGTGGCCATGTATCACAGAATCACAAAATATTAGGAGTTGGA
>VWZX01003418.1:106940-127185 GCA_013399015.1 Galbula dea | reverse complement strand
CACTCTAGTCGTTGAGAGCATCAGTTTCATGGTGCCTTGGGCAGTCCTGGGAAAAGTGCTGCCCAGTGTGATGCCACCATTCACACCTCAAAGTCTCACCCTGCTCCTCCAGAAAAGGTGCACTTTTGACCCCACCTCTCACCACTTTTTGATTTGCAATCCTTCATCCTATGGTTTATTGTTATTCTTATGTTTCCCCTTGTTCTTTTCCACCCATGTTTGTCCTCACCACCTCTTCCCTACCCTGAAACACAAGACAGTTGGAGGCTGTTCTCTAGCAAGCCCCTGGGGGCAGTGGGACATCATTTTCCTGTTGTTTACACTTCTGATCATCAGCCCCAGCAAACGCCCACAGCCTGGAAACGCTCATCCTAATTGTGCTGAGTTGGTTTGTGTTGGACTTTTGTTTATATTATTTGGTTTGTTTTGTTTTCCCTGGTGGAAGTCTGTTAGTTATTAATCATCACCAAAAAATTGGTTTTCAGCAGCATGGAAGTGTCCATATTGCATGCAGGGGATGACAGACGTTGTCAGAGGAGGCTCTTTGATGAGGATGCAGCTCAGAACCTGGCTCCAAGGGCTTGTTGAAGTAGCTCAGGTCTGCAAAGTGTCCTACCATGCTGTTTTCAACAGATCAAGTCACTCTTGGCCATAACCCCAAAGGGGATATCTGCTTCAAACCTTCCACCCTCCAGAAAATTCTGAGTTAGCTTCTCCTCATCCTTCCAAATTTGTCCAGTAAAACAAAGGCATTATTAATAACCTTAATATAAACTGGAGACTAATGAATTGTGTCCTGCTAGCCTCTGGAAGAAGCAAGAGACCTGGTTTTTTTCAACACCATCCAGCCCCTAAATGCAGTCTAAAATGCAGAAAACACTCCAAGTTGTTATCCCCTGAAAGCACTACCCAGGCTGCCTCGCTGGAGATGGAAGAGTAGAAGGGTATGGGACCTCTGCTGGTGCTTTAAATGCATCTTTGAAACCTTCTTTGGAGCTACTGCAGAAGTTGTTGTTCTTCAGAAGGAGCTGTAGAGATAGTCTGCTCCTCTAGTTGCACAGCTGGGTAGGCAAGGGAGGAAGGAAGATGCATTTGGTCTTAAGGACACAAAAAGCCTCCACCAATGCATGCTCCCAACCAGCTGGAGAACAGCTACCTGCATGGAGGTTGGAGTGAGGTGGAGCTCAGTCTCTTCAATAACAAGTGATAGGACAAGAAGAAAAGTCTTCAAGTTGCACCAGAGGAGGTTCAGATTAGATATTAGGAAGAATTTCTTCACAAAGAGGGTTGTCAGGCATTGGAGCAGGCTACCCAGGGAGGTGGTGGAATCTCCATCCCTCAACACAGGGCTCTGGCCAGGCTTCTCCAAGAATAATGAATCTTTGCAGTGTGCCATCAACTGCTAAGGAGGGGAACAAACCAAACAGCCTCTCTCCAGGGATGGAGGAAGGGAAGGGAGGCTTACTAAGGCCCTCAAAGAAATGTAAACCCAGAATCATGCTGGCCTTGGAGTTTCTGTCTTGCCGTGAGAGGCTCCATGCCACCAGGACACCTGCTCCCCTCCACTGCAGTGTGTCTCTCGAGGGGAATGGATAGCTCACTTTGAAGCTGTGAAGAACATCACCTTCCTGGAGAGAGATGCTGAGAGCAGAGTATGTGGCATCTCATGCTTCCTCGTCTTCTATTTTTTTGGACCTTGATCTCCATTCAGCCCATGGTGTGGAGAAGGTGCAATCTATGCATCTGACAGGAACTTGGAGCCCTCTGGTGCACCAGCCTATTGGGCTCCTCCTCCTGAAGCCCATGAGCCAGGTTGAGGGGACAAGCAGAGCTATGTCATTTGCAGTTACTTGCAAGGAGTTAATTGTGGTCCAGGACAGCAGAATGGATCCACCAAAGGCTCTGCTGGGCCTTGCCAGTCCTGCTCTCCTGTGATGTGGTTTAATGAGAACAAGGAGCCTGCTGGGAATGGCAATGTGTTGTTGGCTCCTGGGGACTCCAGGAACAGAGCAGACAGACTCTGGTTTCCAGCCACGCCTGAAGATCTGTCTGGCTGATTTCTCCAGTGGAACTGCTCCCATGGTTCTCCTGGAACAAGTGTTTCACCTCCACTGGAGGAGCTGCAGCTTACTCTCCTCCCTGTCCTAAGGACAGCCTGGCTGCTGCCAAGACCTCAGAGCCACAGCCTGCAGGGTGTGAGGACAGTATCACACCTCCTTGGCCCAACAGGACCTTCCATGTGGGAATGAGAGGAGAAAGCTCACAGAAATAGCTTTGTCTTATCCTCTGCCCATCTGCCTTCTCCATTCTCAAGCACCTTGGGAACAGCAGGAAAAGTGTCTGATCTCCTCGTAAGTCATCAGAGCGTGTGTCGCTCAACCTACCTGGGCTCATGCACTGAGAGAAGTCTTGCAACCCATTCTTAACCTCCAAAGGAAAATGCTGGATGTAGACCTCAAACATGTGGGAACCATCTCTGCTAGGAGCTAAACACCACCCAGCCCCAGCAACATCCAGGCCAACTCATCACCCAGGCACCCTAAGGTGGCCCAAAGGTCTCACTTCACTCCTCATTGCCCAAAGCCTGCCCCAGGCTGTGCCCTTGTGTGCCTTGGGACAACACCCATCAGAAGCTCATTCAGCAGGTAGCTCCTTGCCAGCCACAGCTTCACAGCTCTGCTCCATCCTGAAGAACAACCTCTGTTAGCTTTGTGCTTCTTGGCACACTTTGGCTGACAGAGTGGTTCCCTATTAATCACACTTCCTTCTTAGGTCCCTGTTGGACTTCTACAGGAGGCCAGGATCAGGCCCCAGGTTTCTTAAAGCTGGCTCCATGCCTACCCTCTCTGTGGGCCAGGGCACGTTCTGAGCAGGCCTGGTGGAAAATTTTGGATTGGACAATTTTCCATTGGCAAAGGCTGCATCAAAGAAACCCAACTATTTTGTGGGTGTAGCTCAATTTCCATGAAATTCTTGACCAAAAAAATTGTCAAAAATAAAACCCCTTGCCTGGTCTCTGAGAATTGGAATTTCCCATTTCAGGTTTCTTCTCTTCTTTAGGGTTGCCAGTGGGCTCTATCTGATGAGGCAAATGTCTACATATCTGCTGCTTGGTATGGTTTTCTTTTGACTTCTAGAAATTGCCTTCAGTGAAGGCTTTAACATTTCATAGCATGATACAATTTTGATGTAAAGCCTTTGAGTCTTCATGGAATGAAATCCTCAGCGTTGTTAAATCACAGAATCCACGAACCCCTTCATGGTTGGGATTAGAAGGAACCTCTGGAGATTAGCTAGTCCAACCTATCTGCTCCAGCAGGGGCACCAACAGCAGCTTGCCCAGGATCACCTCCAGCTGCCTTTGGAATCTCTCCACAGAAGGAGACTCCACAACCTTTCTGGGCAGCCTGGGACAGGGCTCCAACATCCTTACACCAAATAAGTTTCTCCTTAGGTTTTCAGGTGGAACATCCTGGCTTCCAGTTGGTGCCCAGTGCCTCTTGACCTATCCCTGGCCACCACTGAGCACAGTCTGGCCCCAGCCTCTCGCCCTCAGCCTTGTGCTCTTGCTCAGCCTTGAGCACATGCCCTCTGGGGCTGCTCTTCTCCAGGCTAAGCAGCCCCAGGGCTCTCAGCCTTTCCTCCTGCCAGAGATGCTGCAGTGCCCTCAGCATCTTGGGAGCCTCTGCTGGACTCTCTCCAGTAGTTCCTTGTCTCTCTGGAGCTGGGGAGCCCAGAACTGGACCCAGGACTCCACATGTGTCCTGACTAGGGCAGAGCAGAGTGGGAGGAGAACCTCCCTGGACCTGCTGCACCTACTCTTCTGAATGCACCCCAGGAGACCATTGGCCTTCTTGGCCATGAGGGCACATTGCCAGCTCAAGGTGAAGTTGTTGTCCACCAGCACTCCCAGGTCCTTCTGCACAGAATTTATATCCATATAAGCTTTGCTTTTTGACTTTGCTCTTCCACACTCTGTACAGTGAGCATCTCCTGCCAGAGCTGTCTGCAATTTTCATCCCCCATTTTGGTTGGATTTTGAGGGCTCTTCAGACTTTTCTGGTTTGGAAGGTCCTATCCAGACAGCAGCTCCAGGACACTTCGCTGTTTTCTGTTCTCCTCAAGGCCTGAGATGTGAAATATCCTTTTCCAATCTGGCAGTTTTATGGGAGTTGTATGTGTTCACCTTGGCCTCTGGCCAAAACTTCCCTTTCTGGAGACATTTCCAAGCTAATACTCTTGTTCTGTGTTGCTTGGCTGTTTTCCTAGGCTTTGAAGTCACCTACCCTGCCTCTCAGAAATACCATACCAGGGCCTTCTTAACTGATGTCATCTTACTCATGGGCATTTCTGACACTTATCAGTCCCACTGCTATTTCATGACTTTTATTTAATCTTTTTTTCTCCTGGAAGGGTCTCTTGTGCCCAGTCTGCTTCCAAAAGGGACATTTTTGTCACACCAAATTCCAAAGCAAAAATGCTGAAAACAATTAATTCATTGCAGCCTTTCCTGACCTGCAGATATGGAGAGCAATGTTCACCTGAAGTTAATCAAGCTGGACAGAAATTCATCTCGTTTCAGACAGGTTTCTAATCTAAGCCAAGCACCTTGGGTCTGCTTCTGGTCAGCAGAAAGTTGTTCTTCATCCCACCTGGAGGAAGCTGTGTGGGAGAGGTGGGTAAAATTCTCTGCAGGTTCTTATCTAGTTACCACCTCCATTTAAGTGGCTAATTAGGTGCCAAGGTGTCTTTCTGCATGTAGATTAGGAGACCACAATTAACGAAACACTCCATGAGGACAGGTCTTCTTCCTTGAAGTGACCTTCTGCAGGCATTTTTCTTGCATGGGTTGCTTTAGGTGGGCAATTGTGGCAGATGTGGAGGAAGAGGCGATGTTTCTTATTGAGCCCAAGGGTGTGTTTTGGAAAATAAAGGAAGGCAGAGTAGCTCTCACACAAGTTCTTTTCCAGCTTTGGAATAAAAGCAGCAATTGTCTCAGCTAGAAGAGAGTTCAGGAACGAGATCAGGTTAGTCAGAACATCTAGGAGTGCGAACGTCTGGCACTGGAGCATTCGCAGTGGAGTAGATCAGGTTAGTCAGAGCATCTAGGAGTGAGAATGTCTGGCACTGCTAACAAAGAAGGAGTGTTGGGAAGGTGAAAGATCTCCATAAAAAGATATGTCAGTTACGGAGGGGAAACATAAAAACCCTGCAAATCTCCCCCTGACTCCACTCCTCTCACACCGTTTCTGCTGGCTGGGCAATCATTTTCAATAGGAGGGGTTTAAAACTTCTCCTGCTAACCCAGATTATTGCTAAAACTCTTTGGCAAGTCAGATTTCCTCCCCAGGGGAAGTGCCAGTGTTTCTACTGCTCTTTTTCTTCCAAATTGGAACACAGGAGTGAAAAGCTGAAGCTTCTCATGAACTGGCACTTCCAAAAAAGCTCGAGTTGGAACTGCTGAAATACTTCTTGTTGCTAGCGTGGACTCTTAGTGGCTCTGCATTGTAGGGTTACTTCTACTTGATAGTGTGAGTGCACCCATGGACTAGGACAGGTTAGGGCTTGACCTACTGGAAAGCAGCTCCATAGAGAAGGAACTGGG
This sequence comes from Galbula dea, assembly GCA_013399015.1. Taxonomy (NCBI): domain Eukaryota; kingdom Metazoa; phylum Chordata; class Aves; order Piciformes; family Galbulidae; genus Galbula; species Galbula dea. The sequence goes on along the minus strand of VWZX01003418.1, from coordinate 121,580 downwards.
AGGTCAAGAAGTTCACCATGAGCCAGCAATGTGCCCTAGTGGCCAAGAAGGCCCGTGGTCTCCTGGGGTGCATTCAGAAGAGTGTGAGCAGCAGGTCCAGAGAGGTTCCCTTCCCCCTCTACTCTGCCCTAGACAGGCCACATCCTAGAGTCCTGGGTCCATTTGTGGGCTCCTCAGTTAAAGAGAGACAAGGAACTACTGAATGCTGTAGCATCTTGGATGCTCAGATGCAGCAATCCAGGTTGTTGCTTCCACCTGTGGATTTACTCCAGCTGATAAAAATATTCTTCCTCCCATCTTCCACAGAGCACATCCTGTCCCTCCTGACCTGTCCTCAGAATTCCTGGCTGCACATTCCTTGGATTCACTGCTCAGTCTCCTTTTAGCAGAGCTGACACTCAACAACAGCTCTGGTGCATTTTCCCTTCCAGACTTCTCCAAGTGCCAGCAGGACCTGTGGTTTTCTGCAGACCTTGGTGACATTTCTGTGCCTTCAGAAAGAAAAATTTTTTAAAAGACCCTGGCTGTATCCTTCCTGAGCTAGCTTCCCTATTTCTGATAACATACTTAAGGGTGATAATAGGATGCATTCTCGTGAGTCTTCCCATGGCTTTGCCTTTTGAGACTGCACAAGACAGAAATTACTGGGGAGGTTTTCCTGGTGTTTTCCATGCCGGTTGTCCCCAAGGAGCAGTAAGGTCCAATGCTGAAGTCTCCATAAAGCAGACGTTAGAGGTGTGAATTTGGGATCAGGTTCCATGTCTGCAGCTCAGCCATTTAGAATCATGGAATAGAATCATAGAATAGTTTTAGTCAGAAGAGACCTTTAAGATCATCAAGTCCAAACATTATCATGAAATTTCTGGCACCTAGTGTTAAAGGTTAGTGATGTCTATCCGCTGTGAGCAAACCATACTGCCACCAGCACTCCCAGGTCCTTCTCTGCAGAGCTGCTTTCCAACAGGTCAACCCCTAACCTGTCCTGGTCCATGAGGTTATTCCTCCTCAGGTGCAGGACTCTACACTTGTCCTTGTTGAACTCCACGAGGTTCTTCTCCCCTAACTCTCAGCCTGTCCAGGTCTTGCTGAGTGGGTTTCCCATCAGCAAACTTGCTGATCATCATCCTCCCAGTTTCCCATCAGCAAACTTGCTGATCATCATCCTCCCAGTTTCCCATCAGCAAACTTGCTGAGGGTCCACTCTGTCTATTGACGAAGATGTCGAACAAGACTGGACCCAGTATTGGCCTGTGGGGATCACCACAAGCTACAGGCCTCCATCTAGACTCTTGTGCTTCTGAGTCCCTTGGTTTTGTTTGGTTTTTGTTGAAGCAAGGTCACCATCTGCCCCTCTCCAGCCTGACTCGTCCTGCCCTGCACAGACATTGATGTGGTTGCGGAAACTGAAGACGTGAGAGATGACAGAGTTGAAAGTCAACACAGAGGGCACTGGCTTTGCCTATTTATGGAGGACACTTCAGAGCCTGCCACTTACACGCACATTCCTGAGAAGTGAATCATCTCAGGCAGGGCATAAAAATAGCTCTGTGGCTCCAACCATAATTACAGAGCCATGGTTCAGCAACCTGGCCCTGATCAAATAGACCACAACTGTCACTGGTTGGAAAGGATAGCAGCAGTGAGGAGAAGGAGGACAATTCAAAGATCAGGGTAGGATACAGTGGGTTTAGAAGATAACTCTTTTTACTGCCAAAGCCACTGGAAGATGTTGCCATTTTCCAGCCTTCCCACCAGGTGGGAAGCATGATGTCTATGCAGCCTTACCCCACGTATTCCCACGCCAGCGTCCAACCCAACCCAATGGATCTAAAGCTTGGCTCAGCTCTACAGAACAAACGTATGCTGCAGTGCCAAGCATCTCCCGACTTTCTCCTAGCCCAGTTGGTCCACAGCAAATAATAGGTGGCTGGAGGATGAAGGTTTGTTTGCTTTTTCTCCTCCTTTCCACTCGGTAGCACTGTCTTGACCTGCCAGCCAAAAAACTGGAGGGGCTTGGTGGTGGCAGTGCTGGTGGCAAGGCATGGTCCCACTCCTGGAGACTGCTCTGTCCAGCCATGGAGTTTAAAAACCCTTTGTTAGAAAACTAACCTAGTTTTCTGTGTCCACATAGAGGAAAAAAAAATAGCATGAGTATATATGGGTTCATCAACATCTGATGGCCCATGGCAGGCAAACTTATGCTAGTATCATCTTGAAAGAGAAGTTCCTTGTCCTGCTGTGTCCTCCTGCACATCCAAGCATGTATCAGCCCAAGAGGCTGCAGCCAGACTCAACCACACACATGCACAGTGCCAGGTTGTGCATCCCCAACACCATGGCTCTTCAAAGCAGTGAGCTGCTCCCTGGCTTCCAAGGATAGGGAAGAAACCACAAAATTGGGTTGAGGAGAAGGAGAAGGACCCAGGACACAGCCAGCTGAGTCTGTCACGTCAAGCACATGATCTGACTAAAATTCAGGGAGCTGCAATCCACACCAGAGTTGGGCTGGAAGGCTGAATCCTGGAATAACCCAAAACTAGTAGCAAAAGCTTTTAGCCCATGAAGAATTCACTATAGGGGGTTTGGACTAGATGACCTCTGAGGCCCCTTCCAACCCAGATGATTCTATGATTCTAGGATCTGCTGCTGTCTGCACAGTGCCTGGGTCTCCCAATTGCCCTCTGCTACCCTCCCTGACCATGCATCTCATCACCATCAGTGTGCATCAGCCCCAGTAGAGGACATGTCAAGCAGGTGGGGAGTTGCTGGGGAGCAGCAGAGAAGGGACATCACTTGCAACCCCACAAGCAGAGAGGTGGGAGCTGCAGTGAGTCCCCAGGAAGGAAGGGAGAGGGAAGACATTTCACACCATGAGTGATCTTGGCCTGAAAGTTGGACAAGCCCTTGGATGGAAGTGGGAATCTCACAGGATTGAGCCAGCCAGTTGCAAGATGCCATGAAAACATCCTTTCCTGGCATGGCCTTCAATGTTTCCAGCCAAAAAGGGGAAGCACAGAGACAGGAAAAATAGTAGAGGAAGAGGTCAGAAGCGAGCAAATGTCTCAGAGCACCCACAAAAGGGAGGTCAGTGCGGAAGGAGACGTGGGCTGAAGCACGAAGCCACCTCTGAATGTCCCCACTGCCCTCCTGTCCATGCCCAAGAGACAAGGAGGACGTGCAGACTCCAAGGATCTTGGGGCCTCACCAAAATCAGCTTTGCTGAAGGTGGTTTTGGTGAGAGCCAGCTCTCAACCGCGGCTTTGGAGCCTTCCTCCTTCCCCTCTGCAACATTCCCACTCCCATCTTGACATCCTTGGGCCCATGGCAGCTGCCACCCAAACCACAGCCTAATTTGACATGTCAACATGTCCCACAGAGGCACATCCAGCCGATGGAAGAGTTTATAAAAAGAAATGTTCCTATTATAAATGCCTTTGGATGAAACAAAGTTGTAAGAGGAGAGGGAATGGGAAGGGTCATGTTCCCCTTCTGGGGGACTCTCTGGTGTCTTGCTGCAGGAACTGTTTAACACTAGGATTTCAGATCTTCATCCCACCTTCATCCAGCACTTCCAGACCATTTTAGCCCATGCTTCATTGAGGTGGCTAAGACAAGTCCACACCTCATCTCAAAATGTGTCTCCTGGAAATGTAGCATACTTGGGGCTGCTCAGGAAGGTTCAGCAAGCAGGATGACAGCTTGGGGTGGAAAATATCTGCATGTGTCCCCTCAGCTGCTCCTCACACCATTTGCGCTCTAGACCCTTCACCACCTTCATTGCCTTTCTCTGGGCACTCTCCAGCACTTCAACATCCTTCTTGGAGCAAAGGGTCCAAAACTAACCCCAGGACTTGAGGTGTGGCTTCCCCAGTGCCCAGGCCAGGAGGACAATCCCTACTCTAGTCCTGCTGCCACCCTACTGCTGATCCAAGCCAGGTTGCTTTTGGCCTTCTTGGACACCTGGACACACTGCTGGCTCATCTTCAGCTGCTGTCAATCAACCCCCCCAGATCCTTTTCCACAAGGCACTTTCTGTCCACTCTGCCCCAAGCCTGGAGAGTTCATGGGGTTGGTGTGACCCAAGTGCAGGACCTGGCACTTGGCCTTGTTGAACCTCATCCTATTGGCCTTGGCCCATGGATCCAGCCTGGCCAGATCCCTCTGTAGAGCCTCCAGCAGATTTGGATGCTGCCTTTGCTCCTTAGGTAATTAATCCCGTTCCAGAGGCTGCAATTAGTAGGACAAGCTGCTGCCAGTCACAGATGTCATATGATAGTAGCTTCTCAATGCTTGTCCCACAGCCCAGTTACAACAGACTCAAGGCACTAAATGTCTTTTTGGCTGGTAGAGAAGAATTCCTGAAACAAGAAGCTTGCCCAAGCTTTAATCATCAGGCAGCAAGGGCTGGGGATAGAGAGAGGCACCAAGCTGAGCCTTCTGCCCCTGTTCAAGATACAAATACAAGAGCAGCTCCTGAGATGACCTGGACACCCACATGGAAGGTCCTGGTTGATGGTAAGTTGAGGATAAGACAGCAGTGTGCCCTGGTAGCCAAAAGGGTTAACTGTGTCCTGGGGTGCATCAGACCATGCATTGTTAGATGGTCAAGGAAGCTGCTAGTCCCACTCTGCTCTGGTGTGGCCTTACCTCAACTATTGTGTGTGCAGTTTTGGGCACCACAATATAAGAAGGATATGAAGCTGCTGGAGAGATGCTCACACCATCAGGGTGGTAAAAGGTCTATAGGGGAAGCCATGTGAGGAATGGCTGAAGGCACTTGGTTTGTTCAGCCTGGAGGAGACCGAATGGAGACCTCATCATAGTTTAGGACTTCCTGGTGAGGGGAAGCAAAGGGGCAGGAGCTGAGCTCTTCTCCCTGGTGACCACCAACAGGACCCAAGAGAATGGCATGAAGCTCTGCCAGGAAAGGTTTAAGTTGGATATTAGGGAAAGGTTCTTCTCCCAGAGGGTGGTGGAGCACTGGAACAGGCTCCTCAGGGAAGCAGTCCCAGCACCAAGCCTGACAGAATCCCAGAAACATTTAGACAACACCCTCAGGCACATGGTGTGATTTTTGGGGTTGTCTTGTGCATAGACAGGAGCTGGACTCAATGAACCTCCCGAGTCCCTTCCAAGTGTGGATGTTCTACGATTCTGTGCAATCAGGTGTGAAGTTCTCTGGGCTCAGCACAGTGCAGCATTTGTGTGTTGTTGGGTTTGCAACCTTCTCCCTGAAACAAAACCCCACCACTCCTTTTTCCAGGGCCGAGGCACCGTGCCCTAGAAGCCACCACGCAGAAAGCAGCTCACGTCACCTCAGATGGAATACCCCAATTTGCTCCTACTCAGAGCATATTCTCTTTCACTAAAGCCTTTCTGTGGTTTTGGCTGGATGCCACCTACTGCCCCAAGCTCCAGAAGCTGCCAGGACCCAGCACACACATAGAGACACGATGGAAAGGTTCCCAGAGAAGCCCTGGGATGACAGAAAAGGGCTTGTGGATTTATTAGGCTAATTAGGAGACAGGCACGTTGGAAAGTGAGGTGGGAGGTGGCGGCGGTGACTCAATGGGTGGCAGGTTTCCATCTCCCGCTGGACAGTCCTTCACCGTACGACAGGGTGCTGCGCTGCTGAAAGACAGAAGAAGGCATTGTCCCAGCTCAGGCCTTCAGGAGGCTCTGGCATGCCTGGGTTTCTGCTTTGTTTTTCTTTCCAGGGGAAAGGTGTTAACCTCCTCCTCCTCCTGCTGCTAGTTTTCCCACAGGAGTAAAAAGGCTCTGCCTTCTGCTCTCCCTGCCCCCACTTCTTCTTGAAGCCTCCACAAAGTGCATTAAGCACTCCAACACTATCATCACCCTCCCCCTGGAGGTGATCAGAGCTGGAGGTACCTGGGTGTACACCTTCTGCTTTATAACTCATGTCTATCCTCATCCCTGAACATCCCAACTCATAGAATCAATCATAGAATGACAGAAAGTTTAGAGTTGGAAGGGACCTTTAGAGGCCATCTAGCCCAACGCCACTGTTGCTAACAGGGACACCTATAACTAGACCAGGTTGCTCAGTTAGAGGTCAAGAGGCACTTCGTAGTTTATGGATGATGTTGACCTGCAATCAGAAGCCAAAACCATACTCAGCTCATAGCCCCAATTTTTGGTTCAGAAGCAGCTGCAGTGTTTGTTGAGTGTTGCAGTCCCACCATGAGTCTGGTTTCTCTCCTCCTACAGCTGTCCAAGAAGTCCCATACTCACAGCACTCTGATCTTCTCTATTAGCTCAGCAAGAAAGAGCAGCTGTGATACCCATCTTCAAAAAGAAAGGACAACCCTTAGAGGGCACAGAGGTGACCTTTCTGCCTAGGAATATTCATCTTTCAAAAGCTCTGGTTGGTTTGGGGGCAGGTTGGATTTTTTGGGGTCAAAACAATTCGACTTTTACTTGAAACAGCCCAACCTAAGCAGAAAACATGAAGGTTGGTAGGGGGTTGGGATTTTTCCCCCTAGAAATGTTCATTTTGCAACTTCAGTTGTTGCTGGAAGTCACTTTGTTGCCAGAAGACTAATTCTGGGTGTGAAAACTGTGCTTCTCACTCTCCAAACCCTCCTCGCCTTCGGCTGTTAAAAGGAGCAAGGCTGTGACAGTGGCAATTCAGTGATGAGCTCCAAGGAAGCTGAGTACACCACAACTCTCCCATGTGAAAGCTGTGAGGATGGCACCGAGATGAAGGAAGGGACTCACTCACAGTAGATCTCTCCTTTGAGCCATTCCCATGATGCACAAGACCTTAAGTAAATCCAGGAATTAACCCTCTTGGAGATAACTCATTAGCAAGTCTTGATGGACACGAAGAAAGTCTCAAATGCTTGTGTTTGTGGTTCATAGAGTCATTGTGGTTGGAAAAGACCTCTGAGATAATCAGGTTCAACCATCTACACAACACTACCATGTTCACCACTAAACTGTATCCTCAAGCACCACATCTACACAGTTTTTGGTCACTTCCAGTGATGATGAGTCCACCACTGCCCTGGGCAGCCTGGGCCAATGCCTGATAGCCCTCTGTGGGAAGAAATTCTTCCTAAGATCCAATCTGAACCTCCCCTGGTGCAATTTGAAGCCATTTCCTTTTGTCCTATCACTTGATCCTTGGGAAAAGAGAGCAACAGAACAGTTGTATGCCAGGACACTGGATTTGGGTTCACTGGGGGGTTGAGACATGATGCAGTCTAGAAGAGGATCCGTTTGCTTGCAGAGCATGTCTAGGATGTGCTACTGCTCAGCAAAAAGACACATTCTGAAGCACAGGGTACTTTGCAGCTTTGATTTTAACAAATTCCTCTCTGGGCATGTCTCCAACTAATGCAAAGAGCCAGCAACTCCACTGCAGATCTACAGCAAATGTAGATGTCTCTGAATATCTCCTGGTGACAGACTGAGGCTCCATATATTTTAGGGCAGAGACCACAGCTGCTTCAGGGTCTGAATGTGGAGTGCTCAGCCTCCCATCAATTCCTCTGGCTTTGGGGAGACCTCACCTGCAGTGCTGGGGCCAGCTCTGGAGTCCTCAGCCCAGAAGAGACATGGACCTGGGGGAGCAGGTCCAGAGGAGGCCACAGAAATGATATGAGGGCTTGAAGCCCTCTGGTGTGAGGCCATGTCAAGAGAGCTGGGCTTGATGAGCCTGGAGAAGAGAAAGGTCCAGGGAGACCTTAGTGCAACTTTCCAGTGCTTAAAGTGCCCAGCAGAAAGCTGGGGAGAGGCCTTTTGTCAGGACCTGTTGTGACAGGACGAGGGGTGGTGGTTTGAAACTTTCTGAAAGAGGATATTTAGACTAAAGAGAAGGATGAAACTGTTGATGCTGAGGGTAGTGAGAGCCTGTCCCAGGTTGCCCAGAGAGGTGGGAGATGTCCCATCCCTGGAACCATCCCAGGTCAGGTTGTTTGGGGCTGTGAGAAACCTGCTCTAGTTGCAGATGTCCCTGCTGACGGCAGGGGGTTGGACTAGATGACCGTGAAATGTCCTTTCTAACCCAAAACATTCCATGACTCCCCCTCACATCCATGTAATTCACAGGGTAACAGCTCCAAAGTGCTTCTGTTTCTGATTTTTTTTTCTTTCCTGACTCCAAGGGAATTTGTCTCTCAGCCAAGTCATCTCCGAGAGCAAGAGTGGCAGACGCAGGAAGAAGGCGGATTTGGCATCGCGCTCCCAGACTGCTCATTTTAGGTATGGTGCAGACGTCTGAGAACTTCCATGGAGACTCCACACATCATCCAATTTCCTCTTTCTTCCTCTGAACCCAAACACTTTGTGGAGAAAGACTGAGAATCCAGGCAATAGCTAATGGAGGGGGGGGGAAAACATGTCTCGTTTCAGAAAGCAAAGAGCGAGGACAACCTTTCTCCCCCTGCACTGGTACCTTCAGAGGTCTTCAGTCTTCCCTAGTTACTGCTGATTTAAGATGTGCTGAGAGACACACCCTGTGTTGTAAACCCCAACCCTTAGGAGGTAGCATAGCAGCTCCTTCCTGACAAGCATCTGGAAGGTAGAAGAGGTTGTGTCAGCTTGTGGGCCCTCAAACTGGAATAAATATGTTCAAATAGGATAGTTCTCGGAATGGAAAATTGTGGGAAATGAAAGAAAAAGAAACACTGCTTGGATATAAGTTCTCATGGAGCTTAAGAGGTTTTCATCAGTAGGAATCCAAGGGCTGTGAGATCCTGGGAACAGTCACCCACCTGGCAAGCCAGGCTTCTTCATTAAACACATCTTGGAAAGGGGAAAACCGTCATCTGCAAGGTCATCTAAGGGACTTCTAATTAGTGCTGACAGAGAAATTAGAGGAGTAATGTCTCCCACTCACAGAACCACTGAATCCTTCTGCTCAGAAGGGACCTTTGAGATCATCAAGTCCAACTGTTGAGGGCAACCAGTCAAGGCACATCATCTGGTTTCACTTCTAACAGCTGCAAGCTGGTGGAACCTACAAGTATTTCCACTCTACCTTTCCTCAGCGTTCACACATGCAGAAACTCACTGTTGGCAGCAGACCTGCCTGACACACCCAGCACTGGGGATAGGATTTACCACCCCTCTGGAAGGAGATTTCAATTGTCATTCACTTTGCAAAGGTAGAAGGAGAGGAGTCTCTGCAAGGTCCAGGATGTGCTTCTGCTCCACTAAAAGCTTCATTTATGTCCTTGAGCAAGTCAGATAAGATAGTCCTAGAAAAGAACTTGTCTATTTTTGACACTGAGGGTGGTGAGAGCCTGTCCCAGGTTGCCCAGAGAGGTGGGAGATGTCCCATCCCTGGAACAGGTCAGGTTGTTTGGGGCTGTGAGCAACCTGCTCTAGTTGCTGATGTCCCTGCTGACTGCAGGGGCGTTGGACTCAATGACCTTGAAAGGTCCCTTCCAACTCAAGTGATTCTGTGAATCTAATTGGTTAGCTGAGAGTGACACTGCTGAAGTGAAGGAACCTCAGGGGTGACCCCAACCCATCTCACATCACCATACCATTAATGAGGGGAGGGCCAGTCCACTGAAGCAGGAATCATAGGAAGCACTGTACCTTTTTTTCAGGAGGAAGAAGATAAGCAGAAACTTCTTGGCTTTGCTGTTACTGGAAGAAGCAGAGAAAGAGGGAATCCAAGATCTAGTTACGAAGAGAGTAGTCATGCAATCTAGAGCCTACAGATGCCATCAGATAAGCTTCATGTATAAAACCAAAGCAAAGAGAGGGAAAATGGATTTACCTTCATGTGAGGAAATGCCTTGAAAAAGGGCAGGCTCCATCTTTCTGAGGAGGAGTTGACAGGTTCCTTGTTGTACAGTGGCATGGCTCCAAGAAAGTGCAGCAAAGTTCTTCTCTCCAGGAATTCTGGTCCTGGGTGTAACTCTCCTCTCTGAAACAGAGAGAGACAATAAATTGGAGGAGTCATAATCCTCTTTCACCAAATACAAATGAAAGCCAAGGTAGAAACATCACCATTGAAGACTTAGTAATCCTCCCTGTCCTTTCGTCCCACTACAAAATGGCAACCATGATACTGCTGGGTTCACCCTCCCAAAAGCTTGTGAAATAGCTGGATATTATACAGGAATATATATTGAAAGACTATGACCTGTCTTTGGCAGAAGAAAACCCCAGGGCTTTGAGGACATGATATCTGGGTTGAAGGGAGAAACACCAAGACAGAAGAACAACCCTGAGAGCAATGTTTGTTTAGGACAGAATAGGTACAAACCACCCATTAGTCACTTTAGGCAGAGAATTACCAGCAAGCTTCCAGCCACCCAGACAAGAAGGCTCTGAAGTGATGTTTTAAGTGGCAGACAAGGTCCAAACCCCTCCCAGAGCTGGGCCATTTTCACTGTCATGTAACCCAGCACTGCTCAACCACAGGGACCTCAGCCAAGTGGCTCCAGAGCTCTGATTTACAAGGACAAGGCCGTGTATGGAGTCAAGACCGATCAATTCTTTGGCCCAAGGACCACAGTTTGTTTTAACCCAAGCTTTGTTTGGAACTGGAAGGGAAAGGTCCAAGGGATGATATTAAACACAGCTGGCCTGGCATGCTTGTCCCAGATGGAAGCTGCTCTTGCCAAATAACTTGTCAGCTACCCTGTTTCCAAGGACATGCACATCTGCTGGCAGGTAGCTGAAGGTTGGGGTGGCAGCCTGACCACAAACATAATATTCTTGAAGTGCCTCTATTCCTATCATCTAACCATGCATAGAAAGCTTCTCACAAGAAATCTGGGAAGAAAAGAAACCCAGAAGCTGTGGGTCCAGACTCTCCCTTGGACTGCATTCCTCCCAAAAACTTGGAGATGTTTCAGTCTGTCAGTGATCTAGGTGGCAGGTGAGCAGTCATAGCTATCGTACCTTCACCTTTAGAGCCTACAGCAGGAGTTTATTTACAGCAAATATTTCAACTGAAGTAAAACATTCAATTCTCCACAATTCTTCTTAGCTGTTTCATAAAGACATTGATTTCCAAAGGTTCCCTCTGTGGTGTTTACCTCTAGCTTGAAGGTGTCTACATTATCTTCAAAAAAACTGCTTGTATCTTCTTTGGGAGAATCTAGGAAGGAAAAGACAAAACTGCAGAATCCCAGTATGGCAAGGGTTGGAAGGGACCTCTGGGGATCATCCAGCCCACCCCCTCTGCTCCAGTGATCTATTTTTAACTCTTTTACTCCATCTTTCCCTCCCTTCTCCAGGTCATTCAGCACCTTGGGCTGGGCTAGGAAGTGCTGCAAGCACGTCCAGCCTTGGCTGCTGTCAGCATATGCTCACAGGTTCTTGAGTCAGCAACGTCCGCTCTGGTTGAGGGAGATGATGTCTTCAGCTCCAGCGTTTCCTCCCTCCTGGATTCTCACTTACTCTGTCACTTGCTGGGCCAAGAGACAATGAAAGCCATGGCCAGGGTGGAGCTGTCCCTGGAGGAAGAGGTGGGTAGGAGGACCTGGAAAGTCATGAGTGTGAAGTCGATGAGCCAAAGTTAATAACATTTCCAGAGATGCAAGTGCTGGGAGCCCAACACCATCTTCCTCACACGCTCCTTGGAGATGGTGGACACCAAGTTTAACCATCACAGGGGAATGGTGGTTGCAAAATAGTCCCAGGCTGCATGTCCTGCCCATGTTGGTGGTCCAAAGAAACACTGCAAACAGCAACAAAGGTGATCTTAGCACAGGTCTGGTGCAGGTTAATTTGTCAGTTAAGGAGTTAATAATATCAGTATCAAGTGGACTCTGAGCTTTTCAGGACTTTTCCAGAACTCTTCTAAACAGGCAATTAAACCCCCTGCAACATTTAGCATCTTCAGCCAGCCTTGATATCCCTTTAACTCATATCCAGCACCCAGATCATTTTTTGGATCTCTCTATATTACCTGGAGGTGATCCTGGTCAACCTGCTGTGGGTGCCCCTGCTGGAGCAGGGCGGTTGGACTAGATGATCTCCAGAGGTCCTTTCCACCCCTCACCATGCTGGGATTCTGTTATCTTTTCAATGATGGTCTTCCATGTCTTTGCATGTAGAGAGCAACATGACTTTTGCCATTAGAGGAGTCTGTGTCTCATCCCTACTTGAAAACCTTCAGTTTTCTTTCAAGAGGATACATTTACCATTGGTCAGGACCCCACAGGTCTGCCAACACCTCTAGAACGAGGAGAGCTCAATCATATCCTGCAAGTGCATTGTTTAAGTTGGTCTGGAATGGATCAAGCCAACCTTCCCCCATTTAGCAGAAGTTCATCAAGGAGCTCTATGGTTTTGTTGCACTTCTGGACCTTCCCTAAACAAGAGTTCAGTAGAAGGATCACTTGCTCCAAAATATCTCTGGGTTTGATTTTTTGGGGAAAAGGATTGTTTGGAATTTCCAAACCCAAACCAAGCCCATTCCCTGCCCCCCCACTTTGTTTTCCACAATCCCAGTGGCTCTCCTAAACCATCCATCCTTACAATAGCCTGCTCCTCTGCTTTTGATTGCAGCTGGAGCCAGGAACCACCAAAGAAGCCACAAACCAGGATGGGGGAGGATGGAAGGAGGGGGAAGACTGAGCAAGAAAAGTTAATTGAACTTTTCTGAACCATGGAAAAAATCTTGAGGGGATGATCTCATTTTATAGGTCTATAATCTACGTGCCAGTCTCTCAATCATCATGAAGGGCTGAAGGACATCAACTGTTCTGCTTGGAATTTGGCAAAGAAGAGATCATGAAGTGGTGGGAGAAAGATGCATTCAGGGTTGTAGAAACTTCAGTGATCAAAGAATCATCCAAACATCACTCCACCAGCAGTCTGAGCTAGTCCTAATGCTCCCAGCAGTCTCCAAGAAGAGAAAATCCTTTCTAACTAACACAACCCAGGATTACTTTAAACATTTTTTTCTTTGGACAAGGTGTGGTTAAAATTTTTCCATCTCCTCACTCCAGTAGCTGCTTTCTGGATGTCCCACATTCATTCATGTCTTAAGTCTGGATCAGGAGTCTTGGGAGGAGCAGCTGAGGGAACTGGGGTTGGTTAGCCTGGAGAAGAGGAGGCTCAGGGGAGACCTTCGCACTCTCTCCAACTCCCTGAGAGGAGGTTGAAGCCAGGTGGGGCTTGGTTTCTTCTCCCAAGGAACAAGTGATAAGACAAGAGAAAACAGCCTCAAGTTGTACCAGGAGAGGTTTAGGTTGGAGATGAGGAACAATTTCTTTCCTAGAAGGGTTGTCAAGGCCTGGCTCAGGCTGCCCAGGGCAGTGGTGGAGTCACCTTCCCTAAGGGGGTTGAAAAGCCATGGAGATGTGGTGCTGAAGGACATGGCCTAGTGGTGACCTGGCAGTGCTGGTTAACAGTTGGACTTGATGATCTTTAAGGTCTCTTCCAACCAATTCTGATTATAATATCACATCAGGACTTACCCAGTCTTGAGGTTCTTCAGAACAAATGTTTCAGCATCTGCTGATGAAGCAACATTTGCCTCTGAAGTCTATGAAGCAGGATGGACCTTCCAGGGTTGCAAGATCACTGACCATGCTGATGTCAGCTGCCACAGCAAGTGGGATTTTTATTAATGTTGGAACATGAGGGACAAAATATGGTTAAGGGAGCAGGTACCTCATCTGGAAAGAAGAAAGGGAAGAGCCAGAGGACCCACATCAAGTTCTGCAGGAGACTGCAGGGAGAGTCAGAGAATACATGCCTGGGCTGCATGGTGGAGTGATGCAGCAAGACCTGAGCTAGACAAAAATTCAATTAACTAGCCCTTCAGGAGCTAGACCAATTCCACCAACTTGACCTCTAGATCATACCAGATTATCCCCAGAGTGGTCTTGCAGGGTGTCACTGGCTGCTGAACCAACTCCCTCTGGACATCATCCCACAGCAGGATTTGCTTAGAGTCTTCTGCAGCTTCAGGCGATGGCAAGCCTCCCCAGGGGAACCCCAGCTGTGTTTCTTCTCAGTGACTCTTTACTGTCTCATTCCTGAACATCATTTCACCAAGAAAACAAAAAGAGGACAAAAAGGGGAAGAGAAAAATGGGCTCCTAGGATCCAGCATCAGCACCAAGAAAAATGGAAGCTATTGTCCTTGATTTTTCAGAATTGTTCCTTAAGGGCCAGGATTACAAGTTCACAGGGAGGCCACTGGCAGGAACCCCAGTCTGCAGCTAATCTGTTCCATCCAGAAACTCCCTTGCAAAAGCCATCTTCTTCCTACAAACCTCAGTGAGAAGCTGAGGCTACCCCAGGAGATAATGGGGAAAAGGTGCTCCAAATCTGATGCACCTGTCTGGGGTTACACCAGAAGGAAAGGAGAAGCCAAATGTATGGTCACCTAACCACTGACTGGATCAGCTCCTCCCACTCCATCAAGCTATCTCCATGACCTTGGCATCATTGGCTTCTCAGGAAAGCATTAGGGTGGTTTCTCTTGTGATTGCTTCCCCACCAAGAGTGAGGAGATGCTTTCATCTGGATGTAGGAGGAGCTGAGCTGACAGACGTTGTGAGGTTTTTTCCTCCTTCCATTGGCCAGTGCTGAAATCAAGGGTTAGCTTTTTTTGATTGCACTCATCACCCCAGAATGCACATGCTTTGTGTTAGAGTTATCACAACCATTTGTACCTGAAAAAAAAAGGGGGGGG
>VWZX01003418.1:0-106907 GCA_013399015.1 Galbula dea | reverse complement strand
AGTAAAAACTGAAAAGAATTTGCAGTGGCCTGGTCTGGAGAGCTGCAGAATCATATTTCCACCAATTGCTTGCAGTAAACCCCTGGTTTAAAGAATAAAAAGCAATAATCAGAGACCAAACACCTCTTGGATCACCCTTTCCAACTCTCACCAAATGTGCATTCCTGTCCCTAATTATATTGTCCATTGTACTATTCAAAGCTGCAGGCAATGTGGTTTCCACACCCCCCCACCACCAGCCACCCTTACAAGGACAACTCCAAGGCAAAGAGATGTCACTGATAGCCTAAACAATCATCTTCATCTCATCCTATTACCTCATCCTTGCAGCCTCCCTCGACCACGCCAGCAATACATTCCCCTCCATGGTGTTGACATCTCCACTGTTGTTAAGCTGTTATCATCTCTCAGCTTTAGCTGGGACCTCCTTACCAACCAACATCAATCAGAGGCCCCAGAGCAGATGATCCCATGCAGGATGTTGTACTTTAAATCTTTCTTCTTCATCAGAGGTTCTCCAGCTCTTCAGTTCACACTCACTCTCTTAACTCTCTCCAACTTCCTCCACGTGTGTCTGGGCACATGTCCTGCAGAAGGAAATGCAGCAAGTCAAGTTTACTGAAGGATTCACCCAAGGCAGCTTCCAGATGCCAAACCATTCCTGAAGGTGCCAAACCCTCCCCAGGAGAGCAAGGACCAGATGCAACATCTGGTATCTCCAGACAAGAACTCAGCTCCCTTCTTCTACCTTGGCTGGACCAAAGTAGGGAGGTCGAGGCATGTGCCCCGAGATCATTCAACAAGCCAGCAGTCAGAGCAGCTGATGGAGGACATGATGGTGAATGAAAAGCTGGAGACCACCCAGCAATGTGTGCTCACAGCCCAGAAGACAACCCTGTCCTGGGCTCCATCCCCAGCAGCATGGCCAGCAGGGCAGGGAGGGGATTCTGCCTCTGCTCTGTTCTGGGGAGACCTCAGCTGCGGTGCTGGGGCCAGCTCTGGAGAGACAAGAAGGGATGGGGTCTTGGCTGAGCCTGGTCTCCTATACATTTACTAATAGGAGAGCAAGGGAGGCCATGCTGTTCCCATCCTACAGTGAGATTTGGACCAGCTGATAGGAATATGTCTACCCATAGGTCCATGCAGGTTCTTCAGATGTACACAGGTAGCAGAGGGGAAAGAGCCTATGAGCATCAGCTGCAACCTCAGAAGTTCTGTAGGAGCTGGCAGGTCCTCTGCCCAGCCAGAAATGTGCACTCCCTTCACTCTGGAGACACTGTAGATGACCCAATTTTGTTTTGCTGTCTAAATATACAATCATCTCAACTTGGCCCAAAATACTGGGGTCTTCCCAGGTTATTTTTCCCTTTTTATTTCCTCTTTTTTTTATTGTTTCATCTTAGAAAACCTCTTGCCCATGGAAAAGGTAAAGGTCTTTAACCTTTTGATTTTCTCTTTTCCTCCTATCTCTCCTTTCCACCTGAAATAACTCCACCGTGTTCCAAACCAGCATTTTTTTTTCCTGATGGATTTAACTCCCACCAGCATTACAACCCAGCTCTATTCTTCTGAACCTGTGGTTTTAGGCAACCTTGAAAACATTTAAATATATAATTATAATAATTTACAATTCCCTCAACTACCCCCTAGGCAGCAATAGCTAAACAATAGACATTTTCCCTTCCCACCAAGCCCTCTGGTAGGAGCAGAGGAGAAGACAAACTGCACGGCATAAATCATAACATGGAGCAGATTTCTGGACCACAAGTGATGTCAGAACTGCAGGAATAGATCATATTAATTACATCTAATAGCCACTATCAACTGTTAGATAACATTTTATGGGCACACACGCTTTTTTTCTCTAGAACCACAAAGATGACTGAGAGCCAAGAGCAGCCACGTGACCCTTCTTGCCTGAAGAGCACTTCTGCATGCATGTCCTCCTGATTGGAAACAAACAACTCCACCAGCTAAGTGATCTCTCCCCCACGGTAATTGCAGTCAGGAAGCGATTATGCCACGTGCACATGCTTCTGTGGTGACCTCAGAAGGGAATCTGCTCTTGATCTAGCATTAGTCAACTTCTTTATCACTGATGTAAAAGAAAATGTGAAATAAGTGCTGTAAAAGATGACAAAAAAAGGGAGTAAAAAAAAACACATTCCATAATTCTCTGCCCTCGTCAGGTCACAGCTGGGGTTCTGGGTCCAGCTCTGGGCTCCCCAGCTCCAGAGAGACAAGGAACTACTGGAGGGAGTTCAGCAGAGGCTCCCAAGGTGCTGAGGGCACTGGAGCAGCTCTGGCAGGAGGAAAGGCTGAGAGCCCTGGGGCTGCTTAGCCTGGAGAAGAGCAGCCCCAGAGGGCATCTGCTCAATGCTGAGCAAGAGGTAAAGGCTGGGGGCAAGCAGCTGGGTCCAGACTCTGCTCAGTGGTGCCCAGGGACAGCCCAAGGGCCACTGGGCACAAACTGGAGCCCAGGAGGTTCCACCTGAAAACCTAAGGAGAAACTTGTTTGTTGTGAGGGTGTTGGAGCCCTGGCCCAGGCTGCCCAGAGAGGCTGTGGAGTCTCCTTGTGTGGAGAGATTCCAAAGGCAGCTGGAGGTGATCCTGGGCAAGCTGCTGTGGGTGCCCCTGCTGGAGCAGGGGGTTGGACTGGATGATCTCCAGAGATCCCTTCCAACCCCTGTCATTCTGAGATTCTCCTAGCATTTTCCACCTGACTATAGAACATAAAGCTTACCACCACTCAGTATCCACTAACACAGTCTAAGAGATCAGGTCCCATCTCCTCACCAGCAGCTCTGGTGTGTACTTAGCATTTGAGTCTCCCTTTCCCACAGCCAACAAACAAGGGAATATATACAATTAATATTAATTGGACTTGAAGGCACCTCTAGAGGTTCAAGGCTGTCCTGAATCAGAAACTCACACGCCAAGCCCATGTGAACACCTCGGCATTCAGACCCCAGAGGGTCAAGCTGGGCTTTCTCCAGGAGCCTCTGGCAGGCAGAGAGCTGAACCTGGGTCACATCAAGCCCTAATTTTCTGCCCAGCCCATGGGCTGGCTTGCTTCTCTTACACAGGGCTGTAATTCCAGGAACAAGGAAAGTAGGTCACATTCAGCAAGTACATTCCCAGAGAGTCTGAAATCCCTGGACACACTTGAGGTCACAGATGATGAGACCCAAAGTTAGCCCTTGGGTGATTACAGAAGTGATGAGAAGGAAGATGGTATCTCCTTTACCTATGGTATTGCTAAGAGCTGACTGGAGACACCATCACATTCTGGGGTCCACATTTCAGAAGGGACACTGGGGGGGAAAGAAGGAAAAAAAAAGAAGAATTGGAAATGGTTCAGGAAAGAGCTCTAAGTACACTTTGAGGTCTGGGAAACCTGCCATAAGTACCTCCAGCTAATGGCTTCTCCAGGAGAAGGTTAAGTGGTGACTTGGTCACAGCCCACAAGTACCTGCAGAGGGAAGAGGGTTTTGATAGCAGACAACTCTTTAAGCTGATGACTACATGATAAAATCCAAGAGGCAGAAGCCAAAAGGAGGCAAATTCAGGCCCAAAATACAAAAGTTTTCTGCCAATGTGGGGTATCAGTTGCTGACAGCGTCTACCTGAAGACACCTTGAGCTGTTTGGTGGCTTTAAATTAAACCAGTTAGCTTCAGAACTCTGGGTGGCATTCTCATCACCACCTTTTCTCTCTGCAGCCAGTAAGGAGTTATCCAGGTCTTTGGTTTAATGACCACCAGAGAGGAGAAACTCCAGAGGACAGTTTGCCCTCTGCTGGTTTCCTTTGTTCTAGGAGGTGACAGTGTTTGCCCCTCCTACAAGGTCCATTGGGGTAGGAAGATGCCCACAGGTCTGTCCACCTCTCAGTGGGCAGCAGTCAGGTCATTAAGTACATATAATTTCCTCCTCTGAGAGCTGCTTATCTCTTAGTCTTATCTCACAGTGGTGCCCAGGGGCTGGGCACAAACTGGAAACCCAGGAGATTCCATTTGACCAGAAGGAGAAAATTCCTTGCAGTGAGGGTGTTGGAGCACTGGTCCAGGCCACCCAGAGAGGCTGTGGAGTCTCCACTCTGCAGAGATTCCAGCCCCACCTGGAGCTGATTCTAGGCAACCTGCTCTGGGTGACCCTGCTGGAGCAGGAGGGGTGGACTGGATGATCCCCAGAGGCACCTTCCAAGCCCTACCATGCTGGGATTCTATGAAATGGGATGACTGCAACCCATCCAGCTCATGGACCAGCAGCAGCATGTTCACACTGGATTGGAGACTACAGCTCCACTAAGCTTCCTGCCTTGCTGTTGCTATGGTTCAGTGAAGACAACCTAGAAGAACTAAAGAAGAAGGCACCATTCCCCAGCCCTCCTGAGAGGTAGATAAGTGCAGGAGCACACCTTCCCTGCTCCAGCACAATGGCAAGAAGAAAAAGCTCCATGGCTGCTGCTAGTTCTGGGAATTTCCGCATGGTTTGCAATCCAAACGACATTTACGGGAAAACTCAACCAACAGCAGCATCCAGCTCCTGGAGGACTTGTGAGCACTCTCCAAGAAGGTGTCATGAGGAAGGCAGGAGTCTCAGTAGCTCAGATCATTTCCAAGCAAAGGGCTGAAGCTTGGATACCAACCAGCAGCTCAACCAACAGAGTGAGCATCCCTCGGGTCCAAGCAATGTTCATCTACCGTAGCTGACAGCTCTGCACCGTGGCTGCACGATTCATTCCATTAAGCAGTGCTTGACAGAGGCTCAGGCATGACAGCCCCGAGGTCTGTAACAGGAGAGAGATGAACTCTTGGGAGGGTTGGTAAATGATATCAAGAGAACCAACCTCTGCCCTTTCTCACTGTGCTTCTGGCTTTGTAAACTCATCCAGACCAAGACACACAGGCACCTTCGTTCGCCTGAGCCTGGGCTTGTCAGGAACCCAAATGCAAAGAGACTATAAACTTGACTCCCTTTCATCATCCCCACCCCAAATAAATCTTGGCTATTTGGGTTTAGTAGTCAGTGAGCTGTTAGGAGACAGTGAGAAGACTTTCCAGGACCTGTTTCTGAACGACAGCAGCAGACAGAGCAGTTGTTGCTTGGGGACTCCTTGGAGTCCTTACAGCTTCCAAAGAAAGCTCAGACTGTGAAGGGTTGTGAGCCTTTATTTAACAAAAAGTTTCCTTTTTAGCTGATTTCCAGGCCAGTGTCTTTTCAGATCTGCTTCTAACATCTCTCCTTCCTTCAAAGGAGCAGAGAATCCTAGCACAATAGAAGCTGGAAGGGACCTCTGGACATCATCCAGTCCAACCCTCTGCTCCAGCAGGGTCACCCACAGCAGGTTGCCCAGGATCACCTCCAGCTGGGGTTGGAATCTCTCCCCAGAAGGAGACTCCACAACCTCTCTGGGCAGTCTGGGCCAGTGCTTGCCATTGTTGAATTTGTTGAGGTTCCTCTCCCCCAACTCTTAGCCTGCCCAGGTCTCACTGAATGCCAGCACAGCCTGACTGAGGGTCACCCACTCCTCCCAGTGCTGGACCATCAGTAAACTGGTTGAGGGTTCACTCTGTGCCTTCATCCAGCTGAATGATGATGTTGAACAAAGGGAAGGGAATTGGTGGACCATGCAAGGTTAAAACAGCCCAAGGAAGCTACAGCTCCCATGGACTTCAGGACAACAAGCCAGACTGGTCTGGAAGCCCTGGTGTTCTTAATGAAGCAATGGTCTTAAAGATCATTTTCCAAGGTGGCCAAATGGCTCAGTTTGTGATGATTTCTCATGGCCACATCCATCAGAAGCAGAAGCAGCTTTTCTGCTGCATGTTCACCCTATGAAGCTGAAGAGGGGGGATCAAGCCATTCCTCAAATATCTCCAAAACCCAGACACTGCTGGACTATGGAAACTCCTGACTAACTCCAAGGTCAGAGACTGGATCCCAATCCAGTTACATGAATAATCTACCAAAGAAATCATGTTTGGAGCTCCCCCCTCAGGGCAAAGCCCAGCTCAAGGCAGTGACTCAAGTGACTTTCTTGGGTGCTGGATCAGATCCTGGTCTCTTCTGTCATGCAGGAAGAGTTGCTGTCTCACTGTGTTGCAATAGATACCAACACCAGGCAAGAGCAGCCTTTGGTTTTGTCGCGTCCCTGCTGGTGTTGAGCAGAGCCAACCAGTGCTGCTGTTTTCTGCAGATCTGATTTCTCCATTCACAAACAGACCTGAAAACCTGGAAAAAAAGATTTAATTTAGGTCAGACCAAAACAGAGATATTTAAACAATTTCAGCAAACCAAAGAACCATAGAAGTGTCACTGCAGGGTCAAACACTGCCCATCACCAGACTCAGGATGAAATGTCTTGTTTCCTCCTTGAGCTTATTAAAAACTTGTATTAAAAATAAAAAATGAACATAAATTTTGAAAGAGAACTTTACTTCAAACCCAAAGTTGAAACTATTTAGTTAAAAAGTCTGAAATTATTGAATTGTTTTGATTGGAAGATACCTTTAAGAACATCAAGTCCAACCATTAACTAGCACTGCCAGGTCACCACTAAACCATGTCACTCAGCACCACATCTCCACAGCTTTTGAGCCCCTCCAGGGATGGTGACACCACCATTGCCCTGAGCAGCCTGTGCCAAGACTTGACATCCCTTTTGGGGAAGAAATTGATCTTCATCTCCAACCCAAACCTTCCCAGTGCAACTTCAGGTCATTTCCTCATATTGCCACTGGTCCATCTAGACAAGCAGGGTCCATCAGGAGACACCCAGGGAAGGGCAAGACCAGGGCAAACAGATCATCACATCATAGCTGTGGTGGTTCCCATAAGCAACCAGACTATGTTCCACTCAGAAGGTATCCTAAGACTATAAAGGATGACTAAGAGATGAATCACACCAGAGCTCTCTACCTGAGACCTGTACATGCTCATCTGGAAGCATCAAAACTAGACACTTCAATGCATTGGGAGCTACAGGAGCCCCTCCCATAACCCTGCTCAGAGAGTAGAAGTTGTATCCATCACCAAAGCAAACAGAGCAGCTGTGGCACCACTTGCATCAATATAGTTAACCCCTGACACACCACAGCACCTTCAGCCCCATCTCAAGCTGTGGAGTTACTGCAGAGCAGTGATGCTGCACCAGGTCCAGCAACTACTGCTGCAGAGGGAAAGCTGCTGCTAGGCTCAGCTCCAGCCACGTTGATTTTCCTGAAGCTACAGTGCATGGAACAAGGAAAAATTGCTCAATCCTCCCCAAAATTACTCAGGAGCAGACTCCAGTTCATGGCACTTGTGCTCCAAAGTCAGATGGGGACATTTAAACCTCTCTCCTTCTTCCTAGGGAACAAAGTCTCTCTTACAAAGCCAAGCCTGAAGCAAGATGTTAAATTAAGAAAACTTGGGTTGCTTTGGAGGCTTTTGGGAGGGGTTGAGGTTTTTGGGGGGAGTTCTGGGTTGTTTTTTTTTTCTCCAAGCAAATCCTCTGCAGCAGGATATTGTAAAATCCAGAGAGGGGCCACTCTGAAAATGAAATGCCACAAGGACAAAAGGCTGGTGCTCACAGCAGAAAGCCTGAGTGACTCTGAGCCTTCTCCTACACCATCTCCATGCAGACATTGTAGAATATTTAACCTTGCTCTGATTCCCTGCCAGCTGCCATAAATTTCACCTGGAGAAGGAGGGGATCAAGTCCAGGCCCTCATTAGGTTTTTATATCCTTTTCTGATTGCTTTTGCAGACCTCCAAACCCTGCCTCTGAGGGACCCCAGGGTTCAAAGATCAAATAAATTGTCTGGCAGATTTATCAGGTCTCATGGTAGGTAGCCATGTAGTAAACTTCCTCTGCTTTCCTCCCCCTTCCCCCTCACCTCAGCAGCAAGAAAATAAAAGGGACACTGAAAATAAGATGGAATCACCTCACCTACCTCCTCACCAATCTGATTTTGGGATATTGTGAACCTCCTCTGCGACATTCACTGGCAGAGGAGCAGGACAGGAGGAGAGGGGGCAACAGCAGCAGAGTCAAACAAGCCAGAAATGAAGTTGTTAGGTTGAACATCAGCAAGGGAAAAAATAATTAAAAAAAGACCCAAAAAAAGGCACTTGCAAGACTCCCACATTGTCTTCCAGGGAGCTTTGCTCTAGGTATGCACCCAGGAGTACTTCTGGAGAGGTTGTTGTAAAGCAAGGTGTGAATCAGTCCAGCCAGATGCCTGCAGGCAGCTCTGATCTCTGCAGATCATTAGCTCCAAGAGCTGCTTTGACCCTTGTTACACAGCTCCCAGGAGACCAAGTACAGGCAAAACATCTCCATATCTGCCTGCAGAAGACCATTTGGACACACAGGGCTTGGGCTCACCCCCAAAAACATCCCTCCCTGATGTGCTGCAGAAACAAAAGCAGTAAAGACCAAGTGCCACAGGAGTGCCTCCACCCAGGAAGGGGCAGAGACTTGGACACTGGAGCATCAACTGAACCTCCTAAATCTTGGTGCTGCTGGCAATCCTTTTGCTAGTCAGCTCACTAACTTTGTGGTCTGGATTGGTTGGATGGCCGAGTCCAGAAGGTTGTGCTCAATGGAGTCAAGTCCTGTTGGCGGCTAGTCACGAGTGGTGTCCCTCAGGGGTCAGTGTTGGGGCCTCTCCTGTTCAACATCTTTATTGATGACTTGGATGAGGGGATAGAGTGCACCCTTAGTAAGTTTGCAGATGACACTAAGCTGGGTGGGAGTGTCAATCTGCTTGAGGGTAGGCAGGCTCTGCAGAGGGACCTGGATAGGCTGGATAGATGGGCAGAGACCAATGGGATGAGTTTTAATAAGGGTAAATGTAGAGTCCTGCATTTTGGGCGTAACAACCCCCAGCAGCACTACAGGCTCGGAAGGAGTGGCTGGAGAGCTCCCCAGCAGAGAAGGACCTGGGGGTGCTGATTGACAGCTGGCTGAACACGAGCCACCAGTGTGCCCAGATGGCTAAGAAGGCCAATGGCATACTGGCTTGTATCAGGAATAGTGTGACCAGCAGGAGCAGGGAGGTGATCTTGCCACTGTACTCGGCACTGGTGAGGCCACACCTCGAGTACTGTGTGCAGTTTTGGGCACCGCAGTTTAGGAAGGACATTGAGCTACTAGAGAGGGTGCAGAGAAGGGCAACTAAGCTAGTCAGGGGTCTGGAAAACAGGCCTTATGAGGAGAGGCTTAGGGAGCTGGGGTTGTTTAGCCTGGAGAAGAGGAGGCTGAGGGGAGACCTTATCGCTCTCTTCAGCTACTTGAAAGGCCATTCTAGGGAGGTGGGTGTTGGCCTCTTCTCCCTTGTGACTAGTGACAGGACTAGAGGGAATGGGCTTAAGCTGAGCCAGGGTAGGTTTAGATTGGATATTAGGAAGAATTTCTTTACTGAAAGAGTGGTTAGATATTGGAATAGGCTGCCCAGGGAGGTGGTGGAGTCACCGTTCCTGGAGGTTTTTAAGAAGAGGATGGATGTGTTTCTTCAGGGGATGATTTAGGGGTGAGAGTAGTGTAGGGCTATCGGTTGGATTAGATGATCTTGAGGCTCCTTTCCAACCCTAATGATTCTGTGATTCTGTCTGAGGGCCACCAAGTCCTCACCTCACTCTGTTTACCTTCTGGGAGATCAACCCACACAAATGGCAACTCCCAAAGCTCTATTGCTGCTTGCTCAAAGTTTAAAGTGACTCCCTGGTGTTGGCTCCATCTCTAGTCCCATATGCACACCATAATTATTATAGCTGCATGGTGCCTACTGAAGACATCCTGGAAGGACTTTGAATTTGAGGAACATCTTGATTCCTTAGCAAGCATATGCAGGAGGCAACACCAAAATACCTCAGAGAAGGACCTCTAGTCACAGAACCAGTAAGGTTGGAAGAGACCTCCAAGACCATCAAGTCCAGCCATCAGCCTATCACCCCCGTGCCACCAAACCATGTCCATGATGACTCCTCAGGGCTGTCTGCTCCCTGATGCAGCTCCTCCAAAGCCCAGGGCAACATCTAGTGACCTAGAATCCATCTGCTCAGCACTGTGCAACTAGAAAGTCTCCTGGAAGCCCATCAGGGTCACTCCACAACTGCCATGCCATGGAGACTCTGCCAGTTTTGGCCTCAACACAGCATAAAGGAGAACTGTATGGTCAAGCAGAGCCAGCTGGACCAGATTTGGTCTTCTGCTAAGCTCTTAGATGGTAATGCTGAGCCCAGTTAATCAACTGTAGCATTCCACCCCAGAGTTGGCTGCTCTTCAGGGAAGAGGGAAATGATTTCTATATATAGGTCAGTAAGTGCTCTGGGAATGAAAGATGCTTTATAAGAAGTCCTCCTCCTCACCATGCAGCATCAGCTGGGCTTGTCAGGAGGGGGTTGGAGTTGGTTGGGTGGTTTCTGGTTTGGTTTTTTTTTTCCTCTCTTTCTTTCTTCAAATGATTTTTCCATGCACCAGCTGATCTGGAGTTATCTAAATGAATTTCCACAGGCATAAAGTTTAATCTGCTCTCCTTGCAGACTTCCCTATATATATTTAAATATGTCAAGCAGTGGAAATTTCTCAGATGGAGTCAAGGGAGTCATGAGATTTACTGCTCTGGAAGATCAGAACTAGCTTATCCATCTACCAGACTTGAATATAATGGCAATGGATAAGCAGCATTGGACATGGGATGTTTGAACACAAAGAGGAGGTGGGGAGCAGAGAGTCACCTCCTTGGAGCTCCATAATGGTGTCCATGCAAAACTGGGAGTAGAGCAGGCAGAACATTTTCCATTCAATTGGGGTTTTAGTGTTTTTTCCCCTTCTATTTTAATAGGGACTTGGACTAAAATCCTAATCTGTTTGGATGAAAACAGAAGTCCTGAAGTGGAGGCTTTCTTTGCCCAGAAAGTGGCCCATATTTTATCCTCCCCAGCCAGATTTGACATCAATGGTTGCTCATTTCCTTCCAAAACTACTTGTGTTAAAATCTGTGCACAGGCCATGCAGAACATCAGCTCCTACCTGAACATGCTCCAGAAACCAGAGCTCAGGGAAAGTGGAAGCAGTGCATAGGGCACACAGGAACTAGATTTTCCTTCTAGGCTCTCCTGACCCAACCACCATGGGCACATCAGACCCTGCACTAGGACCCAGGATTTCCCCTAGATGCCAACCCAGAGATCATCCCAATGACACCACTGATGGAGGGCACAGAGGTGTTACAAGGCCATGCTTGACAAAGGGAAGGGACCACCTCTAAGGCCATTATTGAGGCTGCAGACCACTGCCTCCTGAGATGCAAGCCAACAGGAGAGTCTCACAGACCTTCTGCATGCTGCAGACAACAGGATGAGGCTCAGAGCAGCCTGGCTGTCCCCTCTTCCAGGATTGTTCACTGTCCAAACAGGAGAGTCAAGTTTGTGATGGCTAAGAGATCCCATAGCAGAGCTCAGAGGATAGAATCATAGAGTCTTTCTTTTGGAAAAGAGATCATTGAGCCCAACTGTTACCCAGCACTGCCAGGTCACCACTAACCCATGGCCCTCAGCACCACATCTCCAGGGCTTTGAAACTCCTCCAGGGATGGTGACTCCATCACTGCCCTGGGCAGCCTGGGCCACACCTTCACAACCCTTTCAGTGAAAACAAATATTCCTCATGTCCAACCTGAATCTCCCCAGTGCAACTTGAGGCTGTTTCCTCTTGTCCTATCACTTGTTCCTTTGAAGAAGAGCCCAACCCCCACCTGGCTCCAGCCTCCTTTCAGGGAGTTGCAGAGAGTGAGAAGGTCTCTCCTGAGCCTCCTTTTCTCCAGACTAAACAACCGGTTCCCTCTGCTGCTCCTCACAACACAACATTTGTGCTCTAGACCCTTCACCACCTTCCTTGCCCTTCTCTGGACACACTCCAGCACCTCAATGTCCTCCTTGGAGTGAGAAGCCCAAAACTGACCCCAGGATTCAAGGTGTGGCCTCCCCAGTGCCCAGCCCAGTAGCTCAATCCCTGCCCTACTCCTGCTGCCACACTACTGTTGATCCAAGGCGGACCTCACTCATTCTCTCCCACTTCAAGCAGCTCAAGCTCAAGTCCTGGAATAATTTAGTAGACCTTGTGCAAATGTATCCATGGTGGTGTAATGAAGAGGCCAGGCCCCACTGTGCACCTTTAACTCTTCTACCATGTCTGGTAACCCACTTCCATGTGGACCTCTACCACTGCACAGCTTGCAGCAGCTCCTCTGTGGTAGGACAGGTCACTGCATTCAGGAGATTAGACTAGTTACCCATGACATCCATGGTGAGAGGCCTCTAAAGCCTAACAGAGTTGCCTTTTTTTAAAGCTGGGAGAGAAAAATAACCCTTTTCTTCCTTCAGAGATGGTCAGATGTAGGATTCTCCTAGTCCAAGCACTGCCATCTAAACTGCCACTGTCTCCACTTCAGGCTGGAGGTCCAGTTTTATTTCTGTAATATTTTTCAAAGAGCCAATGGAAAATGTCTCCACAGTAAGACTCCTTCTTTAAAGAAGAAACCCACCCTAAATCCTTTGGAACTTCTTTTACCTCACAAAATCCTACAGAAATGGTCTAATTGGTCCAAAAATGATTAAAGAGTGTGACAGAAAGACATTGTAATTGCATTAGCCTCAGCACTGGAGGAAATGAGGCTAAGGAAATCCACTACAGAAGACAGGAGGGTGGAGTTCGTCTTCCACTGCTCAGGCCAATTTCAACACATAGAAATCCCACCCATGCTCTTCTGCTCACACAAAAACCTTGCAGTGTTCCTGCTGCTGCACCAGGAAGGAAAGTGGGTGGAAAAAATGACATCAGGATTCAGTTCTCCCCCACCATCCTTTTATTTAAAGACATTTAAATGCTAGAAAGGAGAAGGAGCAGCCAGGACCATGGTTAAGGAAAGCAAGGAGATGACAGCAAGGGAACTCCGTCCAGAGAACCTTCAGTTGCTTTGTGCCTGACAGAAAGGCTTGGAGGGACCTCACCACAGTTTTCCAGCACCTAAAGAACAACTGCAAAGAAGATGAAGGTTCTCTCTTCAGAAAGAGGCATATGGAGAGGACGAGGGACAACAAGTTACACTATGAGAGCTTCCATCTTGATATAAGATACAGATTTTTCACATCAAGGGCAATCACTGGAGAACCACCCCAGGGAGGTGGTGGAGTTTCCATCACTGAGGTTTCCAAGACAGCTGGACAGAGGTTTAGATCATCTCATCTGTGTTTTCTTTCCTGCAAAAGTTTGCACCAATATTTGAGGTGCAACCTCACCAGTACCCAAGCACAGGAGGATGATCCCTGGTTGGCCACACTACTCCTCTCCTCATTTTGGGACTCCCAACCTCAGGAATTCCTGTCTGCCCAAAAAAAAGAATAAAACAAGCCAAATCACTTTGGTTTCTTCCTGCTGTTCCTCCTAGCAGAGAGGCTGGTGGTCATTTACCTCCTAGAACTCCAACATGCAAGCAGACCTGCTAACAAATTAGCTTTCCATCTTCTCCTTCCAGCCCAGCAATCAGAAGAGGGGGGAGAAATAAAACAAGTTTTCCTGCATCAGCCACTTGAAAGACTACAGATCACCTACAAGTATTTTTATGGAGGGAGTTTGGTTCTTGTTCCCAATTGTAAATACTTTATGTCTTCCAGGTGTTGGCTCCTCAGCTGCCCATGGTGTGGTTTAGCAGCACACAGGCAGCAGCTGCAACACGCAGGTGGCTGCAACCAGCAGCCAACACGAAGCTAAGCAGCTGCTGGACTGGGAGAAACTGGAAGTCATTTTTTCTTTCAGTCCTAATGAAGATGGTTTCTTATTAAAGTTGAAGTTCTGTGGGCCTGGAGTAAATTTAGCATCTAGGAACAATCTCCCTCACAACTCATTTTGGAGACTTGACTGAGGGAAGATAGCAAGGAGCTGGGGGTGGAGAAGGGACAGAGCAGCACTGGAGGGGTTGTGTGAGGCCAAACAGCAGCTTTTAGGCACATGACTCAACACAGAGCTGCTCCATAGATGGTGAAGGTCTGGGAGGTCTTCATCAGGCCAATGCAAGACACTAGGCAGCACAAGATCAGCCCAGCCAAGAAATCAGGATGAGGAAGGGTAAAGACTGCATCCACCTGTGGTTTTAAGAGGTGTTTAGAGGAGCAGAAGTGTTCACGTCTGTTGGAAGAGAGACCAGACACTAAATCACATGACAGCACAGGATGACCAAACAGCCCACCCAGATGGCTGGGTCCTCCTCTCAGACACTCCATGATTTCTCACTGGTGCTTTAAATGTAATCTTAAGACCCAGTGTATCTTCAGGATGAAAAGAGATCAGTTGACCTAGAAGACAACATGCACCAGTCCTGAGACCTCCTGGGTCCACAGCACTCAAAGACACAGACTTCCACTGGGAAACAGGAGGCTCATCCTCAGGCCAACTTGCTTTAACCATCTCTGAGTGAAGCTTTTCCACAAGAACAAGGAAGACAACCATCACTCTGGCTCAAATCTTAGGTTCCTGACCTCCTGAACTGACAAAACACTGTAGGGCCAAGGGGGCTCCAAAGAGGCATTTGAACATTAGTGGCAGGAAGTTTGCACTGGCTCCACCTGCTCATGTCCCACTTGTCTCCTTTGACATTGTCTTGGCAGCAGCCATGAATTTTAAGCAAACATCACTGGTGGTATTTGTCCTCTGGGTTTCAACTAGTTCATCTTCTGCTTGCCTTGGTTTGGGTTCATCCAGCATCATGTTCAGTTAGATGTGGACCAGCTTCACATCCCTCCCAGTTTGAAGCTCACAAAAGGCTTTAGAAGAACTGTTCAGTCCTGGCTTGGGGTCAGGAGAAAAGCTTCACACCCCTGCACACATACTCTATTTAGGACCAGCTCAACTTTGAGCTGGTCCTTTGTAGTCATGACACAAGGAACCTTGAAGCTGATGCCATTCCAGAGATTGCTCCAAGGTGCTTATCAGAATGGTGAAGAAATAAGGCAAACAGGGAAGTGTCAGGACCAAAGCACCAACTGATCCAAGTCATTCTAGTTTCACAGGCTTCAGGGACTCTGCACAGCAACACCCCAGCAAAGAAACATCACTTGACTTCCCAGCCATGAGCATGTGTCCCACCAAACTCCTTCTGAGCATACAGCTGAACAGCACAGCTAAGCTCACAGCCATCTGCTTCCTTGGCAGTGTTGGGTTAGCAGTTGGACCTGGTGGTTTTACAGGACTCTTCCAACCAAAATGAGCCTATCCTTCTCTGCTGGGTTGTTCTTCTCCAGCTTAGCACTAGTGTAGCTCAAAGAGAAGTGAAGCACTGAGGACCAGCTGGTGGGGATGTGGCAGGGATCAGGTCAGAGACACCAGATTTAGTCCAGCAAGGAAGAACCTGAACAGCTGGTAGCTGACAACAAAACATCCTAATTAGTCTCTAAGTGGAAACTGGGCACTTAACTCCTCCCAGCAGGTAGGAAATGTCTTTTACACAGCTTCAGATTTGGTTTAAGCCAACTGAACATCACTGCCACAGAAAGGTCTGTGTTCCCACTACCCTTAAACATACCCACATGAACAGTTTCACCTTGGGTTGATTCCCCAGTCTGGTTCAACCTCCCCAGGTAGATATTTCATAGAATAGAATCAGAGAATCATTATGGTTGGAAAAGACTTCTGACATCAAGTCCAACCCAACACTCCCATGCTCACCACTAAACCATGACCCTCAGCACCATATGTACACAGATTTTTTGGAACACTTCCAGGGCTGGTGATTCCACCACCTCCCTGGGTAGCCTGGGCCAATGCCTGATAACCCTCTGGGGGAAGAAATTGTTCCTCATCTCCAACCTAAACCTCCCCTGGGGCAACTTGACGCTGTTTCCTCTTGTCCCATCCTTGTTCCTTGAAAGAAGAGACCAACCTCCACCTGGCTCCAATCTCCTTTCAGGGGATTGAAGATAGCTAGAAGGTCTCCCTTGAGCCTCATCTTCTCCAGACTAACCAACCCCAGTTCCCTCAGCTGCTCCTCACAACACTTGTGCTCTAGACCCTTCACCACCTTCATTGTTCTTCTCTGGACACACTCCAGCACCTCAAAGTCCTTCTTGGAGTAAGGAGCCCAAAACTGACACCAGGATTCAAGGTGTGGCCTCCCCAGTGCCCAGTCCATGAGGACAATCCCTGCCCTACTCCTGCTACCACCCTAGTGTTCATCCAAGCCAGGATGCTGTTGGCCTTCTTGGCCACCTGGGCACACTGCCCTTCACAAGAGACAAGTAATCAGTGCTATTTATTCTGGCAGTGGCCATGACTTAACCATTGACTTGTAGCCCAAGCCTTTTTTTGTCATGAAAATGAACCAATTCAAGTTTCATGCAGAATTTTGAGCACAGGAAAGCTAGGAGCAAACTTGGGTGCTGCCCAGAGTGGAAGCAGAGGTTATCAGGTTCGTTTTCCAACTGGACTATGGCTTTGAAGTCTGGGTTGATTTCCTAAGGCAAAAAAAAAACCCAGTCCTTTTGCCCATGAGCAACCAGAAGCTTTNCTCCCCAGTGCCCAGTCCATGAGGACAATCCCTGCCCTAGTCCTGCTACCACCCTAGTGTTCATCCAAGCCAGGATGCTGTTGGCCTTCTTGGCCACCTGGGCACACTGCCCTTCACAAGAGACAAGTAATCAGTGCTATTTATTCTGGCAGTGGCCATGACTTAACCATTGACTTGTAGCCCAAGCCTTTTTTTGTCATGAAAATGAACCAATTCAAGTTTCATGCAGAATTTTGAGCACAGGAAAGCTAGGAGCAAACTTGGGTGCTGCCCAGAGTGGAAGCAGAGGTTATCAGGTTCGTTTTCCAACTGGACTATGGCTTTGAAGTCTGGGTTGATTTCCTAAGGCAAAAAAAAAACCCAGTCCTTTTGCCCATGAGCAACCAGAAGCTTTCCTCTGTGCATCTTCCTTAATCCTCAAAGCCATTGTTAGAGTGTTCTTAGCCTGCTTCTAACAAAAGCTGGAACAAAATCAATGTATCAGGAAGAGATTTAATCACTTTCCAATAAATGTCTTTTTTGTTTTGAAAGGGAAATTCCTTCTAAGAGCAGCCCAACCTGCTCCTTTGAAGAACCTGTGAAAGCAAACCCTTGGCCTTAATCCTTAAATTTCCTGCAGTTTAACAACTTTTTTATTTTCAGTGCTCTTAATTAAAATTGCTTAGGTTTATGTATATACTTTGCAGCAGTAAAGCAAGGTTTAGGTGCCTCCTCTACAGTAGAAAATGGGCTGTGGAGGAGAGGGAACATCTTCAGCCCCTGAAGTCATCCAAAGCTGCCTGTGGTTATTAAGTTGTCACCTTTAAAAACCAGCAAACAGGTTAATCATAGAATCATTATGGTTGGAAGACCTCTGAGGTCATTGAGTCCAACCATCCATCCAACACTACCACACTCCTCACTAAACCATGGCCCCAACCACCACATCTCTACATTTCTTGAACTCTTCCAGGGATGGTGACTCCACCATCTCCATTGGCAGCCTGTGCCAATGCCTGAGAACCCTCTCAGAGAAGGAATTCTTCCTAATGACCACACTAAACCTCCCCTTAGCACAACTTGAGACCATTTCTTCTAGGCCTAACACTTGTTACTTAGGAGAAGAGACCGACTCCCATCTTGCTCCAACCTCCTTTCATGGAGTTGTAGAGAGCCAGAAGGTCTCCCCCAAGCCTCCTCTTCTCCAGACTCAACAACCTCAAAGTAATTCCCAAAGTTACCCCTTCAATGTTAGGCGTGTTGGGCCATCTGAAGACAGAGAAGATGCTATCACCTTCTCTCTCCATCTGATGGTTTCCACCAGCTCCATAACAGATGGAGACCTTCAGCTCAGCTACTCAGAAGAAAAAACTTTTCACAGAACAACAGAATCACAGAATGTTAGGAGTTGGAAGGGACCTCGAAAGATCATCTAGTCCAAACCCCCTGCCACAGCAGGATTTTACCTCTCTTCCACTCCTCAGCACTCTTCCAGTACCTCCCTCCCAACATCCACCTTGGTAAAAATCAGTCCCACCTTATTTAAGCCTCCTGGCCCTCTCACCTCCAATCATCTCTTCTCCAGCCCCCTGACCTTTAATCTCCTCTGGGAGCATCAGGGGTTCATTGAGTTTTGCTGTCGTACAGAGTCCATGCTCTACCACCTGTCTGCTGCTCTTTCTGCTCCTCCCTTTTGTTCCTTAGAGCTGCCAGTATTTGGATAATCTTCAAAACTGCCACCATTTAGCTGAGGTAAGATTGCTCTCAGAGATCTCCTTCCTCATCCTGATGTGGTTTTCATCTCTCTTGGGTGCTCAGAGGGCACTGGTAGGAGCTGGACATAAAGGTAAGTCATGCCACCCATTCGTGTCCTTAGCTGGAGCTTACAGTGCTAGAGATGTTTGCCACAGAAACGATCTGGGGCTGGAAGCTCTCTGCTGTGAGGCCAGGCTGAGAGAGTTGGGGTTGTTCAGCCTGGAGAAGAGAAGGCTCCAGGGAGACCTTAGTGCAGCCTTGCAGTACTTAAAGGGAGCAGGAATAAAGATGGGGAGAGACATCTTAGCAGGACCTGTTAGGACAAGTGTTGATGGTTTGAAACTAAAAGAGCAATGTTTAAACTAGAGAGAAGGAAGAAATTGTTGATGCTGAGGGTGGTGAGAGCCTGTCCCAGGTTGCCCAGAGAGGTGGGAGATGTCCCAGCCCTGGAACCATTCCAGCTCAGGTTGTTTGTGGCTCTGAGCAACCTGCTCTAGTTGCTGCTGATCTATGTCTCTAATGACTGTAGGGGCTTGGATTAGACGACCTTGGAAGGTCCCTTCCAACCCAAACCATTTTCTGATTCCATGATTAAAAAGACTGAGGTTGGTGGAGATTCAGTGACCAAAGGATCTGAAAAAAAGTGAAGAGATCCCAGCTGAAAGGAAGTGAGGTTTGATGGAGGAGCAGGAGTTGGTGAAGATGCTAAATGAGACAGGAGTAATTACAGCTGTAAGAGCAGGGTGAAGAGACCTCTTAGAGTGCTTGAAGTCCTTCCACTGACTTCCTCAGTTCTCCTCAAGAGCAGCCTCTGGGGAGGTGACGTCATTGGGAAGATAAAGGTCTGTAAGCAGCCTCTGCAAAAGGAGCTGTGTGTGGTCAAGAGCTCAGCTTTGTGTCTTCAGCCCAGGAGGTCCCAGGGCAAAGATTTAGGGATCGTTTAGGGCCATTTCTTCTTGTCTTGTCTCCTGTTCCTTGGGAGAAGAGACTAACCCCCACCTGGCTTCAGGGAGTTGTAGTTCTTCTCCAGACTAACCAAGTCCAGTTCCCTCAGCTGCTCCTCACAACACTTGTTTGACCCTTCACCACCTTCATTGCCCTTCTCTGGACACACTCCAGCACCTCAATGTCCTTCTTGCAGTGA
This sequence comes from Galbula dea, assembly GCA_013399015.1. Taxonomy (NCBI): domain Eukaryota; kingdom Metazoa; phylum Chordata; class Aves; order Piciformes; family Galbulidae; genus Galbula; species Galbula dea. Next base: position 87,483 of record VWZX01003418.1, on the reverse strand, counting down.
GGAGCCCAAAAATGACCCCAGGATTCAAGGTGTGGCCTCCTCAGTGCGCAGCCCAGGAGGACAATCCCTACCCTAGTCCTGCTGCCACCCTAGTGCTGATCCAAGCCAGGATGCTCTTGACCACCTGGGCACACTGCTGGCTCATCCAGTTCCAATGTCCCTTTTGTGGACAGAAACACCTTGCACTAGACCAGGTTTCTGAAAGCCCCCTCCAAATAGAAGTAGGACACATTCCTTTGTTGATCCCTGCAGTCAATCATCTCCTCAGAACTGTTCCCAAGTGCCTCGTGTGCTTTATCAAGTGGAGTGGGACAGCAACTGCAGAAAGGCAGCAGATTCTCCTTACTCAGTCACCACACCAGAGTATCTCAGCTGCTATTGGGAAAGGTTGAGCACAGGATGGAGAAGACCTCCCCAGAGGTTTGACTCAGATGCTGCCGTGAGGCTTTTGGACAGCTCCAGCATCTGCAGTGCTTCACCATGGCTCTTTCCAAGGAGATAAATCTGCTCATTTCCCTCCTGCTGAGTCCAAGTTCCAGGAATTCCTCTGTCCTCAATCAAGTTCTCATTCATCCTTCCCTTGTTTCTCTGTGAACACAATAAATAACCTGAACTGGTCCCAAAAATACTGAGTATTTAAAATAAATTTTAAAATATATATATTTAAAAAGGAAGAAAATTGATAAAGAAGAGAGAGTAGAAATTACTTTAGCTGCTGAAATTCCAGGTGTTAATGAGGAGCAGGCAGCCTGGCCAGCTGGGGGGCTTCCAAAAGCAGGTAAACTCCAGGATTTTTATCAACTCATCTGATTTCCTTGACAGATGTGGAGAAAAAAAAAGAAAAGAAATAAATCCCTAACTCCATGATTTCTCACTCTGAGCCAGACCTGAAGGAGGAGAAATCTCAAGCCTTCAATAAATGTTTTACATGGATGAGAACTCTGTTTTGGGTTCTGCCGTGTCAAAACACAAGCAAATGAATAACATTGTCCCTGCTGGAGTCAAGCTTTTGTTTCTCCTCTCTAATTCTCCTTTTTCCTTTCCACGCTGTGAAAGGAGCATGCCAAGGGTCAGGCACAGGTCAGGGATATCTACAGAGCCCAGGCAGGGGGGGTTTATGACTCCCCCTCAGCCAGGAAAGTTGGTTGGGTTCTTCCCTGACTCCCCAGATCCACCACTGAAATGAATTTCTTCCGTAATAACCCAAGTCTGGCTCGTTCCAACAGAGACATGGCAGCGGTACAAGGTAGGACTGAATCCAAAGAAGATGGTCTTGAAATATCTGCTACTGCTTGTTCTTAGAGTTCCTGAAGTGAAAAAAAAAAAAAACACAAAAAAAACCCAACAACCCAACTGTAATCTTTCATGAGGAGTTTTATATCAAGGAAGAAGAGGTCTGCCAGCAGATGTTTCACTGGAGCGTGGTGGAATGCTCTAACCTGGCTTGCTTGCCCCCAGAAAAAGGGATTAAAACAGATGGGTGGATTCCTATCTTGATGAATAATAAGCATGGTGGAATGGAGGAGCTCATGGGATAGCCCAGGGTAGGAGCATGTGAGGAGAGACAAACTACTCCCAGTTTCATCATTCATCCCTCTCCACAGTGAGACTCAAGATTTCTGTTCAGCTACTGGTAGGAGAAAGGGCAACAACATCCAGGACTAGAGAGGAGCCCCAGGACACATGGAGGAGAAACATCTGGCCACGGTGGCATTATCAGGAGAGGTGTTGGCAATGTGGAAGTGGAGGTAAAGGTATCTCCTTTTCAGTCCATGGATGGAGATGGTGCCCAGGGACAGGCCAAGGGGCACTGGGCACAAACTGCAACCCAGGAGGTTCCACCTGTAAACCTAAGGAGGTTTGGTGTGAGGGTGTTGGAGCCCTGGCCCAGGCTGCCCAGAGAGGTTGTGGAGTCTCATTCTGTGGGGAGATCCCAAAGGCACCTGGAAGTGATCCTGAGCAAGCTGCTGTGGGTGCCCCTGCTGGAGCAGTAGGATTAGATGATCTCCCGAGGTCCCTTCCAACCCCCAAACATGCTGGGATTCTGTGAGGTTGGATGGGAATGGAAAGAAATATCCCTTCCAGAATGCCCATTTCTGATAAGAGTACTTCTGTGCTGACCACAACTTGTTAAGGTTGGGAGAAAATCCTTTGCCAAATTCAGCACCCTCCCATGGGCATGATAGAGGCCAGGTTCTTCTTGCTGTGGGGGTTGGAGGCCAATCCTCCTCTCATTCCCCATTTGATGGGGGTGAGGGGGACATCACTTCCCCATTACCCTTCCTACCCTGTTAGCCTTTGTGAGGAGCAGCTGAGGGAACTGGAGCAGAGGAGGCAGAACCTTGCAGAGCAGGTACCTCTCCCAGTGCCTGGAGGCTTCCTAGCCATGCCAGCAGCTGGGGAATGATCATCCAGTCAATTAGCAGTCAAGGACCAAGCCATGGCCCACCTTGGGACTCCCCTTTCTCCAGCATCCTCCAACCCTGGACCTCTTCCCAGCTGATAGGATACTCAGGCAGCCTATTTCAGAGCTTGCTGTTTGGACAGAGCCTGCTGGAATCTCCACTGTTTTTACTACTTCTTCAGGCCAGTTTTTCCTCACTCTTGGCCAGAGCTCCTGATTTGCAGCCTCCTATCATGCTGCAGTATCGTTTCAGTTTATTCTCAGCTGCTGCTGGAGCTTCCAGGCAGGGTAGACTGGAGCTGAGTGTTTTCTTGGAGAAGCCTCTCTTGCTTCTGGGGTGGATTTTGGTTATGCAGCCAGCCTGAAGTTCATCAGGAACAAAGATGTTAAAACCTCACACCAAGTTCTGCCTTGCTTCACTGTCAGGATAAACACTTGATGGGAAATAAGGGAAAAGTGTGGTCTCCTGAAGACAGAATCATAAAACTATTTTGGTTGGAAAAGACTTTGAAGATCATCAGGTCTAATTGTTAACCCAGCACTGCCAGGTCGCCACTAAACCATGGCCCTCAGCACCACATCTCCAGGGCTTTGAAAGTCCTCCAGGGATGGTGACTCCACCACTGCCCTGGCCAGCCTGGGCCAGGCCTTCACAACTCTTTTCAGGAACAAGTTGTTCCTCATGTCAATCTAAACCTCCCTTGGTGCAAGTTGAGACTGTTTCCTCTTGTCCTATCGCTTGTTGTGAGAAGAGACCAACCCTCACCTGGCTCCTATCTCTTGTCAGGGAGTTGTAGAAAGTGAGAAGGTCTCCCCTGAGCCTCCTTTCCTCCAGGTTAAACAACCCCAGTTCCCTCATGACCCTTGGAGTTCCAATTGTCTCTCCAAGGGAAATTTGGTGTTTGGAGGATTAATACCTATTTTTCAGTTTGGAATGTCCTCTAGGCTCACCCACAGGCTCTGGCAGAGAGCTCCATGGGAGGTCAGAGCTTAGGTTTCACATCTCATTGGAGACATGGCACACACCTCTCATTCCTTCATTTGGACTTGGAGGAAGAGAAGAGCTCCTTTCAGGCCAGTCCCTGGTATCCTGCAGCATTGCAGGTTCTCCACAGAGGTCTGCAGCCCAAGAAGGGACAAAGAGGTCAAATCTCTGTAGTGGCTGCTGAGAACTCTGCTGGAGGTGGCAAGGCTTGCAGACAACAGGCAACTTGCTGACAACCTTCAGCTAAGGGCCAAAAACCCCCTTGGGCTGTTGTTGTTCCAGCTCCAAGGATCTCCTCGTTCTCTTCGCTGCAGAAGCTTCTGGCATAATGAAAAAAAGCCCTGGAGCTGGAGGTCATAGATGGAAAGAGAGGAAGAGAAATGCAGGTGAGGTCCTGGGTGTCCTTTAGCTTTTACAGAGAGCTTTCTGTGTAGGGTCCCATGGTTGGATCTGAAGACAAGGTTGAGATGCCAAGGGCAGCTTTTTGCTGCAGCCTAGGAGAATGGACTTGTCCCCAGAATGACTGAGCTGGACAGAGCAGTCTGGGAGAAGTAGGAACCTGGAGTCATCTCTCCTGGAGCATGTCCTCATGTCAGATGTGCTCCAAAAGACTCAAGCAAACCTTGCTCTGCTTCAGCTGCCACCAGGAATAAGTTTTTTGTGATCAGGTCACACATTTTCTCCTCCACACATCTCTTGCTTCTATGTGATCTATAGAACTGTGAGGGGATGGTGCCATAAAGATGTTTAATCCTCACAACCAACAGGCTCCATAGCTCTGCATGTGTGATGAAAGTAATCCAGATGGAATCTTGGGTCCAGTTCTGGGCTCCCCAGCTCCAGAGAGACAAGGAACTACTGGAGAGAGTCCAGCAGAGGCTCCCAAGATGCTGAGGGCACTGCAGCAGCTCTGGCAGGAGGAAAGGCTGAGAGCCCTGGGGCTGCTGAGCCTGGAGAACAGCAACCCCACAAAGCATCTGCTCAGGGCTGAGCAAGAGCTAAAGACTGGGGGCAAGATGTTGGAGCCAGACTCTGCTCAGTGGTGGCCAGGGCCAGGCCAAGGGGCACTGGGCACCAACTGGAACCCAGCAGGTTCCATCTGAAAACCTAAGGAGAAACTTGTTTGTCGTGAGGGTGTTGGAGCCCTGGCCCAGGCTTTGCAGAGAGGCTGTGGAGTCTCCTTCTGGGGAGAGATTCCCAAGGCAGCTGGAGGTGACCCTGGGCAAGCTGCTGTGGGTGACCCTGATGGAACAGGGGGCTTGGACTAGCTGATCTCTAGAGGTCCCTTCCAATCCTTCTGGGATTCTGTGTTAGGTGGAATATGTGGAATGATGGAATGTTCGGGGTTGGAAAGGTCTTTTAAAGCTCATCTAGTCATCTTGAAGCACATTCCATTTCACATGTAGTAGTATGAACAATTTCTGAGCAGATCTGGCAAAAAAAGAGCATTGTAACATTTTTATTATCAGGCCAAACTCTTAATTTTTGTTTACAAAGAGAATATTTTTTAATTCCTGTTAAGTTTAGCATCCTCTGATTTGAGTGATAATGTTCACTTGAAAACCAAAGCTGGAGGTTGAGCTTTTTTGGCTGCACCTTAACTTCTTTACCTTTTTCCCTCCTGAGAATTCCCAGGAAATCCAATAATTCAAATTTTTTTAGAGAAAAAGAAAAAAGAGACAAAAAATCCACAAAAGATGTTTGCTGACAAAGCCATTTATCTCCTAGCAGATGAAACCTGACCTCTCCTAGCCTGACGTGAAAGCAGCCTTTGACTCCCTAATGAAGACTAAAAGGGCTTTTGTTTAGAGAGCTGCTCTTTCAGAGTGGCCTCCAAGGCTCATGTATCAGCAGATTGGCCTCAAAATTGCTCTAGTGCTTTTGTCAGCAGAGGTGGATCTTGTGGAGCAGCTCTGGAGTCCCTGTCTCTGGTGGCTTGGGAGAGATCCCTCCCTAGTCTACAGCCTGAGCGTTTCTGGCATCCAGGTTTCACTCTTTCTTCTCTAAAGCTGTAGACAAAACAAAACAGGTGGGACCTGACCCAAAAAATGACATCATTGTCCTCCTCTAAGCTGCAGAAGGGCATGGAGAATCTTCCCTGCTCATGGCAAAGTGAGAGTTTCCTTCTGATCCTTTCAGACTGCTTCTGTGTCCAACATCTGGTGGACAGTTCTGGAGATGTCTGGGCGGTTGAGGCTCAGGACTCCTCTCCAAAGCTCCTTCAAAGCCATGAAGCCTGGGTTGTAACTGGATGACCACCCCTCCAAGTCTTCTGGGTTGTAACTGGATGACCACCCCTCCAAGTCTTCTGGGTAGAACTGGATTCATGTTCCCAGCTACCAGGGAAAGAAGAGAAGCAATGCAGACAATCTGCTTGTCCCTTGCAGACAGAGCCTGGAGTGAAGTCCCACCTCCAGGACAGGATTTCAACGTGCTAGAGCTCCACAGACTGGGAAGAAGTCTCAGACCAAGGGTGTCCAGGCATTCAGCCAGACCAAGATGAGTCCTGTTGTCTCCTCAAGAGGTCTGTCATCACAGCTAAGCTAATCTCTGCTCTTGTGACAGGAGGAGACTGCAGGGTTCAGGAAACAAATCCATCCTGAGACCTTCTACAGAGAGAAGACCTTCAAGGGGGGTGATGGTAGCAGGCAACAAGCCAAGGCAACTCTTGGCAGTGGAGATCAACTCAAGGCAGTGGAGATCAGTGCCTGGGCCACAAGTTTCTTCTCCAAGATACAAACAAATAAATAAGGACAGAAATACTGACTTTGTCCTCCAGCAAGGATGGAATCACCAGTGGTGGCCACGATGGGGACTCGGCTCCGGGAAGACCCAGTAAGGTGTGTGTCTGCTCTGCAAGCATTGAGTAGCTCTGGCAGGAGCTCCACTCTTGACAGCTTTAAAGAGAGCACAAAGAAAAGGCTGTTTAAATAAAAAATAAATAAATAAAAAATAAAAAAAGGTCCTTATTTATAAGAAAAAAATAAAAGGAAAGAAAAAATTCTTCCCATTTGAAACTCTTTTTATTGCCCTGGTTGCTTAAGATAGCGTTACCATAAATCGAGTCGACCAGAACATTACTTGGAAACCAAAAGGATTACCACATCTATTAGGATATCTAAACCATATGTCTAGGGTTCAGAGCTCCCAGTCCCACAGAGCTTCCACACATTGGCCAGAGAAGCTTCTCCTCTGGCTGGCTGGGAGCTGTGAGCTCTTCATGGAGGGAAGGAGAATGGTGTCCATCCATGGAAGGGGCAGATTGGGCATTTCTTGGTTCTTTTATGGCAGTGTTTAGCCAGGGACCATGATGCAATTTACCACAGAATCCCTGAATCCCAGGACTGGAAGGGACCTCTGGAGATCATCCAGTCCAACCTCCCTGTTCCAGCAGGGTCACCCACAGCAGCTTGCCCAGGATCACCTCCAGCTGCCTTTGGAATCTCTCCAGAGAAGGAGACTCCACAACCTCTCTGGGCAGCCTGGGCCAGGGCTTCAACACCCTCACTGCAAGAAAGTTTCTCCTCCTGTTCAGATGGAAGCTGCTGGGTTTTGTGCCCCTTCTAGCAGGGTTGGGTTTATACCACCTCATTCCTTAGACCATCCCATACAAACACCTTCATTGACATAGCTGGTGTGGGGATGCAGAAAGGATGTGCCTATGGCACGCTGAGATATTCCTTCCTAGGCAGGTTTGGAAAGGAAAGTTTTGTGTTGTGGCAGCCAGGCAGAAAGTCTGAGGTACTATGAAACACTGCAGCAGTATGTGGGAAGTTATGATGATGTTCAGTGATGGTGGGAGGGAAGGTGACACCACCAGGGAGGAGGAAAGCAGTGGAAAGACAGTGAAGGAGCAGATTAGATGAGCTGTGATTGAGCTGTAAGCATCAAACTATCATCTCAATGAGGTTCATGGAGGGGACTTTGCTCTTCAGTCCCTCTTTCAAGAGTTTAGGGACCTGCTGTGTTTCAACAGTCTGACAGGACCTTTTTCCCATTGTGTCCACTCAAAGCAGCATTTCTCTAGTCATGTTCCATCAAAAGTGGTTCTGCCATTCCTGAAGATGACAGCCACTAAAAACAGGCTCTTTTCCACAACAGGAGAAGGAAGATCTTAAGCAGCTTCCCCAAGAAATTCCAGCTGGCAGGAAACAAAGACAGGTTCACCCCATGCCTAGAGACTTTCTGCTCTCCTGGCTCAGGGTGGCCAAGTTCTAAATCATCCAATCACTCCTACTTAATGCCAAAGTCCCACAAGAAGAATGCTCCAGATCAGGGCCACCACAGCTTGCAGGGCTTCCCTAGATGGGCTTGCTCAGACCCATTGTGCTTCCCAAGGTCATTTGCAACCTGCTGAAGGTGAACTTGCTTTATCATGAGGGTTGGACTAGATCATCTCCAAAGGTCCTTTCCAACCCCCACCATGCTGGGATTCTGGGATCTGCTCCCAGCATTCCCAACACAGCTTCCAAGGGTGGTCGAGGGAAGGCAGCTGGATCTGAGGAGGGATGAGCTAGGTGAGGAGTAGGATTTGGAAGAGAAAAACTGGGACAGTGGGAGTGACTGGGAAAGGACAACAGGACATGGAACAGGAGAAAAAGGACATTAAAACAAGGGTAGTTGGTGCTTCCAGGCACAGAGATGAGTCAAGGGCTGGAGAGCAGATCTAGGGTGGTCTCAAGATGAACTCAACTGAATATCACAGAGGAAACCCAGATTCCTCTTCTGGGACAGCTGGGTCCACATCTGTTTTAACAAAACTTCTTGGAAGGCTTGCCATATCTTAACCATACCCTGAGTAGGGCAGTCAGAAGGTGGCTGAGGCACTGCAGTTCAGACAAGAAGGACCAGTCAGGAACCCCCTTTCCAGTGCTCCCCTCCAGAAAAGTCCATGAGATGGTCCTCAATGTTTGTGCTCCAGCCCACTTGGGCCAGGCCCCAGTGCAGAACATAGCATCTTCTCTCCTTTCTTCTTTAGATCTGTCTTTGCTTTAGCTGCTTGGAGGCAAAACCATCTCAGCAGCACAATAAAGTGATCTGGATGTCTGTGCAATGGGGCCCAGGGAAGGAACCTCTGGAGAACACCTGAGGGGACTAAGGGCTGTGCCTTCAACAGGGTCATGCTCAGTTTCCAGCACCCATGGGCTGTGTCCTCTGCCCTGATACAGGATCTCTGAGGCATGGCCACACATCCAGATCTCAGCAGGGGTTGGGAAACTGTGCAGCAGAGTCTTCTTGGCTCCATTTGTGACCCCAGGAGGACTTTTTCCAGGATTAACTGGAGAGGGTCTTCCCTCCCATCAGCCTCTGAGCTTTTTTCCAGAGTTCCTTCCAGCCTGGCAAGCAACCTGAGAGTGTCCTACTGGGGTGGAAACTGTCTTGAGGAGGAAAATGGAGAGGAGATGCTTGGACAGGCTGAAGTGGAAGGATTTTCCAGTCAGGCTTTAAGCTGGGGGTGGGGAGAACATTAGATCAGGAGCTGCCTCATCTTCAGAAGCCTGGTGCCAAGGCTGCTCTGTTCAGGTCTGGTCAAAGTACTGGTCAACATTGACAGCCCTGGATGGGGCTGGGGGGGCTCTGCCTGTCCCAGTTAACACAGGCTGGAAAGAGCTGGAAGGAGAGCCCAGGGCTATGACATCACCCAGGGCTTAGCCTCCAGCTCTAGCCTGAGCCTGACTGCTGCCTCATCTGCAATGGAAGGGCTCCCTCTGGTGCAACCAGGAATCCTCTCTGCCTTCTCCTTCTTTTTCCTCCTTTTTTTCTCTCTTTCTCCTCCAGGAAAAGCATCTTTGCTGCCACATACACACCTGCTCCAACAAGACCCACCTTGACCTCCATCTTTAGTCAGGAAAACCCAAATCCTTCTCCTCACCTACCACCAAAATATCCTACCCATCCATAGGCACACCAAGAGAGGCCAAAACCCTTGGGAAATCTTTGCCAGGAGAGCAGGGTGGTCTCACCCTCAAAGAGGGTGACTAAACCTTGTAGACCTCTTCTTGGAGACCATCCAGTTGATTGTGATCATGTCCATCTGGGATGTGAACCCATGGTAAAAACTATCCCAGTTCCTGGGTACCAAACTATCATCTGGGAGATCTCATAGCAGCCTTCAAGGACTTAGAGGAGTCCTACAGGAATGATCTTTTGAGGTCCCTTCTAACTCCTAACATCCTGTGATTCTGTGATAGGAAGAATCCTTTATCAGGGAGTGTAGTGGTAGGACAAGGAATGAGGGTTTTAAACTGAAAGAGGGAGATTTAGATTAGATACTAGGAAGAAATTCCGTACTGTGAGACCCAGCAACAGGTTGCCCAGAGAAGCTGTGGATGCCTCAACCCTGGAAGTGTTCAAGGCCAGGTTGAATGAGGCTCTGAGCAACCTGGTCTAGTGGGTGGCATCTCTGTCCCTGGCTGAGGGTGGGAACTAGATGATCTTTAAGGTTCTTTCCAACCCAAACCATTCTGTTATTCCATGATTCTATGAGCCAGAGGATCAAGGGTTTGTAGTTTTCCCCTCCACACTCTGGCCAACCAGTCCCTGACAGGGATGAACCTCTTGGTCTCTTTCTTTTGCACAAGGACAAGCAAATAACTGAGGCCTTGGCTGTCAGCTTGCTCCTTCTTCCCCTGGTTCCCACACTGCATTCTAGTTCCATGTCTTCTCCTAGCCTGCACTCGCTATTCCTCCTGGTTTCAACGTTGGCGGGAAGAGCAGTGCTTGGCTGGGCCATGGTGCATCAACCTCCTCAGGGCTTGGATCCATCTCTTCTCCCAAGCTGCATGCTGAGAAACCTGAATGGGCACTTGCTGTTCACTGGCCAAGGGAAGAACTCCAGTTTGGCAGAGCTGCCAAATCCATAACCAAACACAGCGGAAACGGAGCAGCAGTGAAAGACCCAAAGCTCCCTCCAGCTTCTGGAGCTCCTTTCTTGGCAGTATCCAGGCACCTCAGCATCCTTCCTGGAGAAATGGACTTCACATTCCAGACACACACCCCCAAGCCTGCAGGGATCTTTGGGTTCTTTCTGGCAGAGCTGAACCTCCCCCATGTTCTACAGCCCTTTCCTCCCAGCCCTTCCTCCTGCTGGAAAGCCCAATTTGCTGCAGGGAATGCAAACCCCAGAGGTGGGGTGATGTGTTGTTACACAAGGGCTTTGAAGTTCCTTTGATTTCCTTTAACTATGAAAAAAAACCCTAACCCCCAAAGATGTCATAAAATGTGTCAGAATTCAGTGTGGGACAGGGAGTGGAATGAGATCTGAAATATGGGGAGTGGGAGTGGGAGAAAGGAAAGAAGAAAGAAAGAAATCAGGGAAGAAAGAAAGAATGGAAGAAAGAAAGAAGAGAAGAAATGAAGAAAGAAAGAAAAAAAGAAAGAATAAAAGAAAGGAAATATAGGAAAGAAGAAAGAGAAGAAAGAAAAAGAAAAAGAAAAAGAAAAAAAAGAAAAAGGAAAAGAAAAAGGAAAAGAAAAAAAGAAAAAGAAAAAGAAAAAGAAAAAGAAAAAGAAAAAGAAAAAGAAAAAGAAAAAGAAAAAGAAAAAGAAAAAGAAAAAGAAAAAGAAAAAGAAAAAGAAAAAGAAAAAGAAAAGGGTAAAGTTTGCTAAAATCACCAAAGTTGTAGTGCATTTCCAAGCCAGTTGTGAACAGGAGAGCTGGTGCATGCAGTTCCTCTGTGTTCAGGGCCAATAAAAACCCTGTGGGAAAGAAGGAAAAAATACAGATCCCAAGTCTCAGACTTTGGATCCTGAATTTGGTGGAGTTAAGGAGTTGAGTTTTAGGAGGTTTAGGAGTTAAGTCCAGCCCACCAGGTAGGAAGGACCTTGAAGGATTCCTGCCCATGCTCTCCACCTGGAGTCATCTCCCACCAGCAGCTCACAGCTGACAGAGCACTGGGTTAACCTCTCTGAGGCAGCTGAGAACCCCTTGGAGACCTCACGTCTGGCAAGGTCTATCTGCCAGAAGAGCTTCCAGTTGGACCAAGCCCAGGCTCTGAGCACGGTCCTCAGGGTCTTCTGTTCTAACAGCTAATTGCTCTGGCTGCTGGAAGAATGAAAAGGGCTTTATTTCCACACCAAATTTGTGGTGGGTGCTGGTGACCAGCCTGGTCCCCAGCAGCAGGTTTCTTCTTTTATTTATCTGCTTCACACTTGCTTGGAGGAAACTTCATCTGGGTTGGGGCCTCGCTGTGGTAGGCAGGCTATAAATCCACCTAACCCCTTGCTTAAAACCATGGCCAACCACCCAGCAGCCTGGATGGAAACTCCATGACCTGCTCCCTCACACCTGTGGAATTCCTTTGGCTTGTCATGCTTTCAAACCAGCCACAGGGACATCAGCTTCTGACGGGAGGGGGACATCTCCCAGCCATGAAGAGAGGTGTTAGACCTTCCCAGTGGAAGGAAAAGGGAAAGAGGGAGGGTGAAAATCAGGGAACAAAGCCCTCACTCCTCCACACTTATCGGTTTTGCTCCATAGATTTCATTTATGGCTTTCTTTTATTGACCAAAGGAAGCCCTGGAAAGCTTCTTGATTTCCTTGATGCTGTGGTAACAGCAACTGGGGTTGACGTGAGACTGACCACAGGAACATCTGAGCATAATTCACTCCAAATTCCACTCAGTGTTTTTCTAGTATGAAACTAAGAGTAAGTAAGCAAACCTACCTCCCCACCAGGGAGCAACTAACCTTCCTGTTACCCCAGAAGCTTCTGCTGATCTCCACCAGCTACTCCTGCCTCTCAAGTGGCACCTCTGGGCTTTGCTGGGTTCAGGTCATTGTTGATGTTTGGGGGTTTTTTTGACCACCTTCCTGCTAGAAGCCAGGGATGGTCCTTCCAGCCACAGGGTCTTGCTGGCTGCTGGAGATCAGGAGTGTTTTGGGGAGCTAATCTTGAAACTGAGGTCTCCAAGGGCTCCTGTGGCACTACCTTCTGTGTGGCTGAGGACACATGGTTTTGGAGAAAGGAGAGTCTACAGAGCTGGTGGGAAAAGGGAGAGAGAGGGCAGAGCAGACCAGAAGATGGGATGAGATGGGAGATGATAATCAGGTGGCACCAAGCAAGGACAAACTCCCTCCCACAGTCTCAAGATCCATCTCCATGTGACCTCCAGCCAATCCTTTTCCCTTCCCCTTGGGATTTTGATGGCTCTTCCTACTCACAGCAGAGAATTCCTTGCAGGAACCTGTACCTAGGACATGGTGCTAGAAGTGGGGATGGGGTGGAATGGGGTGGTGGAGTAGTGCCTGACATCAAGCAGGACATTTTGGAGGCTTTCTGTTCAACAAAACTCCTGATGAGAATCATCAAGGGAATAATTCAAACATCTATGTCCTGGGTTTGGAGCTTGCTGGCTTGTGTTCCACTTGTCACCAGCACATGACTTCATCTCCTGCCTCCAGATGAAGTCCTGCCTTGCCCATTAGAGGCTGAACATCTTATCAATGAGCATCTTCTCAATGCTGAGCAAGAGCTGAAGGCTGGGGGCAAGAGGCTGGGGCCAGACTCTGCTCAGTGGTGCCCAGGGACAGCCCAAGGGGCACTGGGCACAAACTGGAACCCAGCAGGTTCCACCTGAAAACCTAAGGAGAAGCTTGTTTGGTGTGAGGGTGTTGGAGCCCTGGCCCAGGCTGCCCAGAGAGATTTTGGAGTCTCCTTCAGAGAGGTGAGCAGTAGGAGCAAGACACACTCAGGGTTTTTAATGAGCTGTTCTTATTAATTTGGACAAAAATAAATGTTGACAGCATCATCCAAAGGCTCTCAGGAAGGTGCTTGAGGACTTGTTGAAGCTTTCTGGAAATTGCTTCTTTTCTGTTTAACTAAAGATAGAATCCACCCAGGGCAAGAAGCATCTCTTGAACAGAAACCAGTGGCTATGGAGGCATCATGCTTCCAAGCCTTCAACAAAACATCTCTGATTGGTGGTTTCTTCCCCTATTTTCCCTCTTGATCTCCAGCAAGCATCTCCTTTCTTCTTCTTTGCCAGTGCATCAGGAAGAAGGAATTAGTGTGAAGCCTTTGGAAGTGATTCAGCAATAAAGGTCATCTCCTTATCACTGAGAATGCTTTCAGAAGTAGCTTCCTCCAGGAGGCTCTTGAACTCCTTAGCTGGATTATGGAGGTGACTCAGTCTGCAGGAGGTGTATCTTCTCCTGTGGGGTCTAGCAGGATGAAATGAGTCCTTCAGCATCCTCCCTGGGCAGAGCCAAGGATACTGGCAGATCTGGGGCTACACAAACACCAGGTGTCCATCAATATTTCTCACTTCACTGGATTCAGACTGAACTTGTCTCAATGGTGACAGGTCAGATTTTTATCTAAAGGCTTATTGTGAAATCAGAAATTTCAGGACCAGGGTTAGAGAGAAAATGTGGAAAGGTTTTGGTTGGAAATGTCCTGAAAAGAAATAAGATTTTGGTAATCAGATTTCTTCTTCAGGTTAGAATCCTTCAGAGAAAAGGGAGAATGTTCTTCCCCCTGAGAAAAGCTAAATCCTTGTTGGAAATGATCTGAACTTTTCTCTGTTGTAGAATTAGAGCATGGTCTTGGCTGCAAAAGACCTTGAAGATCACCAAGTCCAACCATTAACCAACACTGCCAGGGCACCACTAAACCATGGCCCTCAGCACCACATCTCCAGGGCTTTTCAACCCTTCCAGGGATGGGGACTCCACCATTGCCCTGGGCAGCCTGGGCCAGGCCTTGACAACCCTTTTGGGGAAGAACACATTCCCAATGTTTCAGCCAAAATGTTTCTGTGATTCTGTGGTGAGAGCCTGTCCCAGGTTGCCCAGAGAGGTGGGAGATGTTCCATCCCCGGAACCATTCCAGATCAGGTTGTTTGTGGCTCTGAGAAACCTGATCCAGCTGGAGATGTCCCTGCTGACTGCAGGAGGGTTGGGCTAGATGACCTTTGAAGGTCCCTCCCAACCCTATGATTCCATGATATGCATCACCACGTAGGAAAACCCAGGTCTCCACTAGGTTGGAGCCGCCTCTTCTTCTGCAGTTGATTATTTTTTCCCCCTCTTCAGTTTTTTTTCCTGTCCAGGGAGATGAGATCTGAGGTGGGTTGGGGAAGGAGAGGAAGAGGGAATCATGCTGACTTGTGTTCTCCAAGAAAACCTATGTAAAAGGGGTTATTAACTGAGTTATAAATATCGAAATGAAAGCAGAAGTGTCACCTCCCTGAACAATGGAGGCATTTATGGGATAAAGTTACCACAAATTAAGGGCTGGCAGAAGCTGCCTTGGGATCATAATTTATAGCATAGCCTAAATCCTGGCTCAGAGACAAGTGGGAGAAAGTTGAGTTCCTGGTGAAAGTTTCTATTTCTGTGCCACAGGCAGGGTGAGCTCAGAGAGCACTGGAAGAAGTGACTTGAAGGTCCTGGAGGAGGTTGAGTCTACTTCTAGTCTGCTAGAACTTCTCTCCTAAAAGAGGGAAGCCCCAGGCTGGGACATAGGAAGTTCCAGCAAAACATAAAGAGGAACTTCTCTGACAGTGGTGGAGCACTGGACAAGGCTGCCTAGGGAGGTGGTAGAGTCTCTGTCTCTGGAGACATTCCAAATGCACCTGGACCTCATCCTGTGCAACCTGCTGTAGGTGACCCTGTTCTGACAGGGAGTTGGACTGGATGATCTCCAGAGGTCCCTTCCAAACCCCTAAGATTATCTGATTCTGCAAGCTTCCTGACCAGGGAGTTGGGATTTGAGGAACACTGAGTCCCTCCATGCATTCAGCTGGGTTTGAACCCAAGGAATAGATTTTAGGAGCAATGGCCTCCTGTAGCTGTGCTGTCCCATGATTCACATGACACATCTGCCCAGGGATGGTCATGGTGACATGCTCCACAAGGACAGGGATGGAAATGGGTCTGGTGGCTCACTTCAATAGTGTTGCATGGATGTCCAACCAGAGAGATGAGGTTGCTATTTCAGGTGGAAATTCACTCAGACCAAATCCCACCAGTGCAAGCAGTGATGGGTTTGGGATTGCTTAGCACAGACTAGACCAGGAGGAGAACCAGATGAACTCCTCCTCCAGGTGCTCCAGCTGCTCCAGCTGCCAGTGGTGGTCAGTCTAAAGGAGGTGGCACCCAGTCACAGGTGAGGCCTTGTTGTGCTTGCTGCCATGCAGAAGCTCTGCCTTGGGGACAGCTGAGGCTGTATTTGAGACAAGAGGTTCCAGCAAGGACAGCAAAGACCTTGATGACTTGAGATGAGTGTGTTAGCCAGTGTGAAGAGCGGTGGCCCCGAGGCCCATGTGCTTCCACAGGGAAGATAAGGGTAGCAGAGGGACTTCAAGGAATGCTTCAAGAGGCTCCAGCTGAGAGAATTTTTGGAGATCTGCCTCTGGGGAATCTCCTCATGCTCTCTCCTGTTCTCTTCAGGGAGAGCATTGCCAGATTCACCAGTGTTTTGCTCAGTACTCCAGCTTAGAGAGGAGTGGCCACATCTCAAGTCTACATCCTCTGGTAGCAGAGCTGGGCCATCACCTCTTGCAGGTGTAAAGGGGTTACAGCCTATGTCATATGTCACAAAGCATAGTGGGGGTTGGAAGGGACCTCTGGAGATCATCCAGTCCAACCTCCCTGTTCCAGCAGGGTCACCCACAGCAGCTTGCCCAGGATCACCTCCAGCTGCCTTGGGAATCTCTCCCCAGAAGGAGACTCCACTGCCTCTCTGGGCAGCCTGGGCCAGGGCTCCAACACCCTCACAACAAACAAGTTTCTCCTTAGGTTTTCAGATGGAACCTCCTGGGTTTCAGTTGGTGCCCAGTGCCCCTTGGCCTGGCCCTGGCCACCACTGAGCAGAGTCTGGCCCCAGCCTCTTGCCCCCAGCCTTTAGCTCTTGCTCAGCATTGAGCAGATCTCCTCTGGGGCTGCTCTTCTCCAGCCTAAGCAGCCCCAGGGCTCTCAGCCTTTCCTCCTGCCAGAGCTGCTGCAGTGCCCTCAGCATCTTGGGAGCCTCTGCTGGACTCTCTCCAGCAGTTGCTTGTCTCTCTGGTGCTGGGGAGCCCAGAACTGGCCCCAGGACTCCAGCTGTGGCCTGACTAGGACATGGGTGCAAAGAGCTCTCCCTGGTGGTTCCCCATTGTTGCCTTCCCCATCCAGAATAAACACCAGCAAGTATTTTAATATTACACAAACCATCAAGCACAAATAAGAGCAATTTTGTGGCTTTGCTTTTCTTTTTTTTTCTTACCATGAAAAGGTTGAAATCCTAACATAGGTTGGTCACAGCCTTGTGGATACCTGCAGGGATTTTAGTCAGCTTAAAATCAAGACTGACGGAAGTGTAACCACATGCCAGGAGTGTGAAAAACCAACATTAAAATCAAGCTCAGCTACTGGGCTCTAAAAATAACATTTATTGATAAATTCCAAATTTAATATGAGCCTCCTGGGGGCTATTTCCTAAGATGTTTCCAGCCTCAGGACAGCATGTTTGGGGTTAGCCAGGTGAGCAGGTCACAGGCTGGTGAGGTGATGTCTTCTGGTGCAGCCTTCTCACCCATGAAGCTCAGGAAGAGACCTTTAAAGTTCATCTAGTCCAGCACGAAGGTTCTTCCACATGAAACCCACCCAGCTGTTTCAAAGGTGGGTCTGGACTGATGTGACCCCCAGAGATCCTGAGGAGGTCAGACCCTACTCCATCTCCTCTCAACAGCAGACGCCAGGGTAGATTTACAGGAATAATCATGTGCCCTCAAGGAGAGTGGAGAAGGAGGAGACACAGAGAATGGTGTCTGGAACATGACCTCACTGAGCAAGTGTGGTTTGTCCAACTTCATGGGTGTCCACTGCAGAGGTGGTGAATCTGGAGGTTTCCATGGGAGCTGAGCTTCTCAGGGGAGCACATTTTCTTAAGGTCTTACTAGAGCTTCAGGTTAGTATTTAAACAGGACTGAAGTGACCATGCTTCTGAGCAGAACTGTCCAGGAATTGCTGGAGAGGGCACAGGAGGTGACAAAAAGAGATGTTATCTTTTGAAGACCTTCCCTTATTTGCTCTGCTAGCAAGATAAAATCAGACCTAGAACAGTTTGGACCAAATATTCACCTAGCCCAGCACCCTTCTTTCCTGCAGAGGCCAGAACCGATGGAAGCAGAGAGAATCTAAGGTGGCAAACATTGCATGAGTGTTCTTCTGGTTATGTCCTCCAAGAACCTGTCCCTCAGCAGGTGGGGTGCTTTATGAAGCAAGACTTTCCAGTTAGACCATGGTCTGGTTGACATTTCCATTAGCATACAGAACATGGGCAAGATGAAGTTAGAAGCAGGGTGGAAGTCAAAGCACACCAAGGAAGTGACTTTTCATGCATGGCAGAGTCAAGCTGTACAGTGGAGGTGTGGAAACCACAAGGTTACATGGCTTCTGGAGATGACAGGAGGAGCTGATGGAAGAAAAACCATCAAGGTCTGTTGAAGAGAAAGACAGAATCCCTCTCACAGGAATTCCCTGATCTGCAAGCCACTGGAGTCAAGGAGACTCTTCTGCAGACATGTTCCTATGCTTACCCTGACACCACCATGCTATCACTGTGGTATCACCACAGTATTGCTTGGTCTAAAATGATATATTTGCACTTTTGTCCCTACTTTCATGACAACAGGAGATGCCATTGAGCTTGACAAATCAGTCCTCCCAGTGTGTCTGCTTCCCCACGTGTCAGCTCCGAGCTCCCTCGCCCAGCAGTGGTGATTTATTGGAGAATCCAGAACAAGGGCAATGACTCAAGGCTGGAGAAAT
The DNA here is from genome assembly GCA_013399015.1 of Galbula dea. NCBI lineage: Eukaryota > Metazoa > Chordata > Aves > Piciformes > Galbulidae > Galbula > Galbula dea. The sequence goes on along the minus strand of VWZX01003418.1, from coordinate 69,339 downwards.
TCACCTTCCATGGCCAGAAAATCCCAACACCCAACCCCTTTAATTTAGTCAAGATGCCTGGTAACTTCTCACCTATTTTTAAGCAGCAAATTAGTTGTCTGGCCTCCATCTGTGGTCAGCAGGGGAGATCAGCAGCTTCAGAGGGCCAAGGGCTTAAACTGCATCTGCAGCTTTTGTTCCTGCAGCTTCCAGGCGAGAAGAACCAAGTGTTTCTTCGAGGTGGTTGAGAGCCTGGTGGAGGTCACTCCTGAGGTTTCCTTCTACAGTGGATCACACTTTCCTTTAAATTACTTCAGGGTGGACAACTAGAAGCTATCCTTTGGTTTTGCAAACTGAATGAAGATTTTCAAGCAGCGTTAGTTTCACTCTCTGAGAAGAAAAGGGAACTTTTTGCTTCAAGTCAAACCCCAATGTTGTGCTACATTAGACACACACAAATGCTTCCTTGTTTTGTTTGGGTTTGTTTTGTTTTTCAGTCTCAAAAAGCCTCCAAAAGATTCTTTGTTCTCCAACACCAGAAAATCAAATCTCCTAATCGACTCCAGCCCCCAATTTTTCAGGTCGTTTGCTGCAAAGAAAGATTCATTCTTCTCCTTTGTCTCTCTGTGTGCCATAAATCAACTCCTCCACTGCTCAGAAGAACACAAACCTTCTCAGGTTGCTTCAGAACTGGGCATTGGAACAAATCTTTCCACACAACCTGGGTGCTGTGGCTGCTTCCTCCACAGTGCTCCTCCAGCCAAGACGATTTTTCCTTCTTAGGAATGATTTCCTTCCCAAAAGGTTTGTCTAGGCCTGGCCCAGGCTGCCAGGGCAGTGGTGGAGTCACCATCCCTGGAGGGGTTGAAAAACCACATAGATGTGGTGCTGAGGGACATGGTTTAGTGGTGACCTGGCAGTGCTGGGGAATGGTTGGACTTGATGCTCTTCAAGGTCTTTTCCAACCGAAGTGATTCTGTGATTCTATGATTCTTTGACTTGATTTCCAGGCAGGACCCTCCAAGCCAGACCAGGCTCCACTGGTCCTGAGGATGTGCAGTCTCATTTTAAACCCACAGCAGAAGTCCTGACCGTGAAGACCTAACATGAGAGCATTGTGAGCTCTTCTTTTAACACTTCACCCAAATAAAGCCAGCCACGACTGTGGTCCCTGGGTGTGGTAGGAAACTGCTGGGAACAGGGGATAGAAGACTCAGGGGAAGAAGCTGAGAGCTACAAAGACAATGAAAGGTGAGGAGAAAGGAAGAGGAGAACAGTTCAGAAAGTTCATTCAACAGCACATGATGGTCAAGTATTTGAGGAAGGAATTAGAGGTTTGGCTGCTCTGGGATGTCCAGTTTTGCCCTTTATCTCTATTCAAAACCACCAGTCAGGCCAGGGCTGATGTTCTGGCTCTCTTGAACCTCCAAGGTAATACAGTTGGATAAAGATGGGGACAATCTTTTTAGCAGGCACTGTTGGGACAGGCCAAGAGGTGATGGTTTGAAACTGAAAGAGGAGATTTAGACTGGATAAAAGGAAGAAATTGTTGAAGCTGAGGGTGGTGAGAGCCTGGCCCAGGTTGCCCAGAGAGGTGGGAGAGGTCCCAGCCCTGGAACCATTCCAGCTCAGGTTGTTTGAGACTCTGACCAACCTGATCTAGTTGCACATGTCCGTGCTGACTGCAGGAAGTTGGACTAGATGACCTTGGAAAATCCCTTCCAACCCAAACCATTCTATGAGTCTCCTCACCCAGACTCCTTGGCTGATGCCCCAGAACTAAAACACCAAAGAAAGAGGCAGAGGAGAAGGGAAAAAATTTATTCACATTTTCATAGCTGAAAAAAAATGAGGTTCAAAGTATGAGTATGAGTATGAGTAGCAAAACTTCAGAATCATTCTGGTAGTCTAAAAGGTTTCAAGGGAACCCAGCCAGCTCCCTGTCTGTCCGAGCTGCCAAGCCAGTGGACTTGGCACTGCTGGGTTAATAGTTGGGCTCAGTGACCTTTAAGGTCTTTTCCACTCTAAATGATTCCATGATCCTGGTGAAATGAGGTGAAACCTGCTTGCATCAGTTACCTGGAGCCTGCTGGGGTCCAGCATCCAGAACCTTTGAACATCTGATCTCCATCCTGCAAGTCTAGCTGGAAATGCTGGTGGCTTGCAAGGAGCTGGTGTCATCCCTTTGCTTCCTGTTCACATTCCTCCCTTCCCAAAGGCAGCCCAGAAATCTGGGATTGATTGGCCACATGGAAGAAGGGACAGACATATTCCCAGGACCACTGGACCCATCCAGTTGGGATCTCCTGGAGAGATGAAGTCAACTTTCCAGCTCCTTCCTCCTGCCAAAGCGATGAGGAGCATCTGAACCTGGCTCAGCATCCTGGGGAGCCTCATACCTCTGTGGCGGCCCAAGGATTCAGTATGTGGACACCAAGATGATGACATTGTGGTGCCTAGGATGCACTTCTCCTCACTAAGACATGTGTCCCATGGATGGTGGCACTGAGCATCATGAAGAGCCTGGTAACTGCCTCACTCCAGAGAGTTAGCAACACTCAGAGTCCAAAGGCTCTGATGCTTCGGTGCCGATGCCAAACCCTCCAGAAAGGGCAAAAATCATACACAAATGAAATGTGAAAAGGGCTGTGGTTAGACAGGAGATTCTTGGACATATCAGTCACTCCAAAAAAACATATTCAAGATGCTGTAACTGCAGCAGATGATGGATTTCTCCTTTATTTTTTTCCCCTCTCTTTTCTTAACCCATAGCACTGAAAATTCCCTGCCTGGAAGCTTTCTGGTGGGAGGTGAACGTGCTGCTCTTGTGGCAATAATGGCTGTGTTTCCACTGGATTAACTAGCAGTAAATTATGGTTTAATTAGCCTTTGTGTTTAGCTACAATGAACCTAAACAGAATGTTCCTTGTGCTGTAGGTCAGGAAAAGAGCAAGGATGGATGAGCCAAGTGCTGAACCTAGCTCCCCTTAAGGACAGCCCAGAGCCTCTCTTATTTTGGATGATAGAAAACACCCTTCCAGGCTAAACTCTTGTGCAAAAGAAAAGCCTTCACAGAACCCCAGCACAGTGTGTGTTGGAAGGGACCTGTGGAGATCATCCAGTCCAACCCCCCTGCTCCAGCAGGGTCACACACAGCAGCTGGCCCAGGATCACCTCCAGCTGCCTTGGGAATCTCTCCCCAGAAGGAGACTCCACAACCTCTCTGGGCAGCCTGGGCCAGGGCTCCAACACTTTCACAACAAGGAAGTTTCTCCTCCTGCTCAGGTGGAACCTCCTGGGTTCCAGTTGGTGCCCAGTGCCCCTTGGCCTGGCCCTGGGCACCACTGAGCAGTCTGGCCCCAGCCTCTTGCCCCCAGTCTTTAGCTCTTGCTCAGCCTTGAGCAGCTCCCCTCTGGGGCTGCTCTTCTCCAGGCTAAGCAGCCCCAGGGCTCTCAGCCTTTCCCCTTCCCACAGATGCTGCAGTGCCCTCAGCATCTTGACAGCCCTCAAGTGTTGGAAGCTCTTCATAGCCCTCAAGAGCTTCATAGCCTTGATGCCTGGAAGAAGGATATTCCACAGGAGAAGCCAAGGAAGAGCAGGAGACAGAAAGGAATTTGTGCCTTCGATTCATCTTGGTTATCGTCTGTGATGGGTTGGAGGTGAGGTGCTCCTGGTGACAGAGCACATCCCAGGCTCACTGCTCTCACACCAGCAAGCAGATGGAGCACCCAGATGTGGAGACATGGCCTCAAAATAACCCTTTTCCATTCCATAAGAATCATAAACTCACAGACTGGTTTGGGTTGGAAGGAACCTTCCAAGGTCATCTTCAAGGTCATCTGGTCCAACTTCCTGCAGTCAGCAGGGACATCTGCAACTGGATCATGTTGCTCAGAGCCCCAAACAACCTGAGCTGGAATGGTTCCAGGGCTGGGACATCTCCCACCTCTCTGGGCAGCCTGGGCCAGGCTCTCACCACCCTCAGCACCAACAATTTCTTCCTTCTCTCTCAACTAAATCTCCCTCCTTTCAGCACAGACCTTGGCCTCATGCAGCATTAGCAAAGCAAAGACTGGAAATGTTTTGATGTCCAGATCCCTTCCACAGGGAGAGGAGACAAACAGAAGCCAGGCTTGGAGGTAAAGACTAAACCAGGGGAGGGCTCTGCACTGTATATGGGCAACAACTGTTACTTGTTTACCTTCCCTGCCAATAAAACCCCAACATGGAAATAGGGAATGGGCCTTGCAAATTAGTCACTAGAAATCACTCAACTCATAAAAAATTATTAGCCCAGAAACAGAGGTTTGGAGGAAAATAAAAATAAAAATAATAAAAAAGAAAGAAGGTGATAAAAGCCAGAGGAGCTCTTGTCTTCAGACAAACATTTTCTACCCTGGAGTTAATGGAGGTCATGTCAGGGCATGGAAATCCTATAAAACAGAGCAGAGAAGGGGAAAGCTCTTGCTGAGGGAGCCAAGATGAAGTGAAGCTGGAGCTGGGTCAAGTAAGCATTAAAAGGCTGTCAGGAAGGCTGCCTTTTTAGCCAAAAGAAAATCAAATTCCAGGTAGAAGAACTAATAGAAAGAGGTTCTGAGGTTTTAAAGTCAAAATCCAGCAGGAGCAGATGATGTTCAACCGTGCCTGAGGGACTGCAGGGCTGAAAATACCTTCTTTGTTCAACACATCTCACAGAGCTGTGGCTTTTCTTCAGCCTTGCAAGATGGTTTGTACCAAAGATCTTTAAGGAGAGGTCCATCATGCTCACAGCATGAGGACCTCTGCTGTCTGCTTCTCTCTGTCTGTAACCTCAAGTGATTTTGGGGTGAAAACTCTACTTTCAAGCATAATTTACTTCCATGAGACTTAAGGCAGAGTGGCTGGAAAATGCCTGATGGAAAAGGAGCTGGAGGTGTTGGCTGGCCGTGGCTGAAGATGAGGCAGCAGAGTGACCAGGTGGCCAAGAAGGCCAACAGCATCCTGGCTTAGATCAGCACTAGGGTGGCAGCAGGACTAGGGCAGGGGTTGTCCTCCTGGGCTGGGCACTGGGGAGGCCACAGCTCCAATCCTGGGGTCAGTTTTGGGCTCCTCACTCCAAGAAGGACATTGAGGTGCTGGAGTGTGTCCAGAGAAGGACAATGAAGGTGGGGAAGGGTCTAGAGCACAAGTGTTGTGAGGAGCAGCTGAGGGAACTGGGCTTGGTTAGCCTGGAGACAAGGAGGCTCAGGGGAGACCTTCTTGCATCCTTTCAGTACTTAATGGGCCTAGAAGAAAGATAAGGACAGACTTTGTACCAGGACCTGTTGGGATAGGCCAAGGGCTGATGGTTTGAAACTGAAAGAGGAGATTGAGACAAGAGAGAGGAAGAAATGTTTTCCACTGAGGGTGGTGAGAGCCTGTCCCAGGTTGCCCAGAGAGGTGGGAGATGTCCCAGCCCTGGAACCATTCCAGCTCGGGTTGGTTGTGACTGTGAGCAACAAGATCCAGTTGCAGATGTCCCTGCTGACTGTGGGAGGTTGGGCTAGATGACTTTGAAAGGTCCTTTCCAACCCAAACCATTCCATGGTTCTATAGTATTGCTTCTCCCTTCTAGCTGCCATGAGCAGCCCAGTGATGTTCCAGCATCCCAGAGACCAAAGGAGCTCTCTTCCAGCTACAAAATGTAGGTGCTGCAGACACCTCCAGGAAACTTACATGAGAAGAACATCAACCATTGGGATGCTTCACTGATGATTTCATATTTCACTCATATTTTTTAGGAGAGAAACTGCTTTTTTCTCTGTTATTCTCAAGTTTTTTCTCCTTATTCCCTCTTTCTTCTTCCCAAAGTTCTTCCTCAGGGCACAAGAAACAGCCTGAAGGTGGGAATTATCTCAAAGTGCCTCTTGAGTGACTTTATTCCATCATTTCCTTTGCTCCAGGGATTTATGGAGCAGCAGGGAGCAGCACCCTGGCTTCAACATGGAGCAGGTTCCCATGGCATCCCTTTGTGATTCTTCACCAGCTACCAACCCTTCAGGGAAGCAGGAAAAGGGGTGAAGGTGGGGGAGAACATTTCCAGTTGCCACAGGCTGTCTGGGCTGAGTCTGCTCTTTCCTATCACATCTCAGTCACATTCTTTTTCTTCTTGCTGGGGGATAAAACTGCAAGCAGACCTCCAAAGCTTACTGCTCCACCAGGCTGTTTTGAAACTTCAGCCTTCTCCACCAGCAACCTCCTCCTGCACCCCAAGTCCCAAATGCCTCCTGGCTTTGCTCTAAATTAAATCCAGGCTCTGCTGCTCCTCCTTCCCAAGCCCCTGCTGCAAATTGACAAACAATGGCCAATGCCAACAGCTGCTAACAATGCTGCTAATGAACCTTTGTCAGGAAGGGATAAACAGAGGGAGGAGAGTGCTCTCCTTGAGGTTGCAGCTGCCTCTGCAGGCATTAGTCATCATTTTAACTCAAAATGAGCTACTACTCTTTGCAAAAGTGAACTGGACCAAGGGTGCAAGAGTGCTGAGAAATCTTGTGGGCACTCAGCAGCCATAAGCTCTTCCCCTGTTAGAAGCAACCATCAGGATGATGTTATGTAGATGTTCTTGCAGGTATTTCAAATGGCTGTCAAGGGATTTTGATGGGTCCCAGCAACCACCAGGATGAAGCCATGTGGATGTTCCTGCAGAGACTTCAGGTGGCTGCTCAAGGTTTTTGTTGTGTCCCAGCCAAAGTGAGGTCTGGCTTAATTGTGACCCAGAAAGTTCAACAGGGCTTTAGTGCAGAGCAGCTGATCCCCTGTAAAACCATGTCTACAGCTGGTGGGGGTGTCCTGGGTGACAGAAAGATGAGAGGGTCTGAAGGCCAGGATGGATGGTGAAGAAGGGAAAGGTAGGAGTAATTAAGGGTGTATTAAGAAGACTGTGACCAGCAGGGCAAGGAGGTTCTCCTCCTACTCTAGTGAGGCCACATCTGGAGTCCTGGGGCCAGTTCTGGGCTCACCAGCTCCAGAGAGACAAGGAACTACTGGAGAGAGTCCAGCAGAGGCTCCCAAGATGCTGAGGGCACTGCAGCAGCTCTGGCAGGAGGAAAGGCTGAGAGCCCTGGGGCTGCTTAGCCTGCAGAAGAGCAGCCCCAGAGGGGAGCTGCCGAATGCTGAGGAAGAGTTAAAGACTAGGGGCAAGAGGCTGGGGCCAGACTCTGCTCAGTGGTGGCCAGGGCCAGGCCAAGGGGCGCTGGGCACCAAATGGAACCCAGGAGGTTCCACCTGAGCAGGAGGAGAAACTTATTTGTTGTGAGGGTGTTGGAGCCCTGGTCCAGGCTGCCCAGAGAGGCTGTGGAGTCTCCTTCTGGGGAGAGATTCCCAAGGCAGCTGGAGGTGATCCTGGGCCAGCTGCTGTGTGTGACCCTGCTGGAGCAGGGGGGTTGGACTGGGAGGTCCTTTCCTATTTCTACCATGGTGTAACTGGTGTAACTACCCAGTGCAGGAGACTTAGGAGAACTGTGAGTTACTGTAACAGTAGGCATGATGGGAATAGAACTGATGTGCTGATCTGAATAGAAGGTCTCCTGGTGCTTTTAGAAGATGAGAAAACTGAGGCGCTCCATGAACTAGGGTTAAGCTCTCAGAAGAAATCCCTAGTAGTTAAATCTCTTTTTTGGGGCACCAGGAACTGAAGTACCATAAAGGTAAGTGTGAAGTTGTTGGTCCAACTGAATGTCTCTTAGCTCGGTGTCTCTTTTTCCTTTGTGACCAAAAGCACATGTCCTGGAAAAGTTGTAAGACCAGGGAAGGAATAAATGATGCTCTTGAGGAGATTCAAGGCCAGACTGACATTGATTCCCTCCAGGAGCACCCTCAGAAGCCAGTTCTAGGCCTGCCTAATTCATAGGGAAGCCACAGGGTTAATGTGCAGCAAAGAGCATGGTCATGGGTGCCTCCCAGAAGAAATCCCTTTATTATTCCTTGGGATTTGAACAAAGAAATCCTTGCACTGAATTTAAAGGCAACCTACAAAGCTTGGCTGCTTTGGCATGTGTGAAGCCTGCTGTGGGATGTAGGCAGTTAGGCCCATGTGAGGTCTGGTGCAAGCAGCCTAGAGAAGCTCTGTGGATGCCCTAGAGAAACAGTGATGGAAGGACACTGGTCTCAAAAGGTCGAGCCTTTGGTATTTCAAGCACCACATCACAAAGCCCCATTCCAGGTGCATCAGCCTCTGGTTTTCTAGCAGCCAGTCTCTGCTTCTTCAGGTGTCCTTCAGAGGGTCTTAATTCATCTGTTTTGGGCAGGTGTTGCATGACCCAGAGGTCACACACTGTGGGAAGACATCACCAGCTGACCCTTATCAGCCTTGTGCTGCCTAAAAACACTTCCAGAGGGCTCATGGCAGATGATCTCTTAGAAAATGCTATCAGCTGGGAGGTCATTTGTTCAGAAGCTCTGAGAGATGTCACAAAGCCTGAAGAGCTGTAAAGAAACCCCTGGATGAAACCCAGCTGGCATAGGATCTCCTGCTCCAACCTCAGATAGAGATATTTTGTTCTTGTTCTGGTCTGTTCAACACTACAAGGGGACTCTGCTCTACTGGGACTCTCAGTAAGATTACCAGTACACCCAGGAGCCTTGCCTAGCACATCTCTTCCTGGTTGTTCCACTCTGGTGAAACCTATCTGCTGCTCCTCTCTTGGGAGAGGAGGGTTTCTCTCTGTGTGCCATTAATCCCATTCTTCTGGCAAGATTTACCAAGCCACAGACTTTAGATGTTGGCTGGAGTTTTGTTCTCATTTCCAAGGCAAAAAAAGGATTTAGAAGGAGAACAGAAGAACTGGTAAGACCTCATCTTGGATGATCATGATTTGAGGGGACACCTCTTGTGCTATCTCCAGAAGCTATGACTACCAGCTCTTGGGGTAATGTGGGTCAGAGACTTCTTGCCCACTTTCATTTGCATTCCAGTATTTACCTAAAAATCCACTTATCAAGGGCCATTTTGCATTCCCTCTCCATGGATGGATTTGTTGGCAGGAACAGTTGAAGAACAGCCACCAGGAAGTCTTGTCTGCAGGGAAACTTCTGCATTTTCAGTGTATTTCACCTAGTTATGTTCCAAGCCTCTCTAGAAAATAGACTTCTACCTCTTCCATGTCAGGGTGACACTTTCCTTGCCATAACCCAAAATACTGAATGACCAAGACCCACAGGACTTATCACAGAATGGTTTAGGTTGGAAGAGACCTTCCTGAAGAAATGTTCCCACTCAGGGTGGTGAGAGCCTGGCCCAGGTTGCCCAGAGAGGTGGCAGATGCCCCATCCCTGGAACCATTCCAGGTCAGGTTGTCTAGGGCCCTGAGCAACCTGCTCTAGTTGTCGGTGTCCTGACTGCAGGGGGATTGGACCAGGTCACCTTGGAATGTCCCTTCCAATCTAAACCATCCTGTGGCTCTATGATTTATGAAGTCTGCCCCACTTCAGAGCTATGCTCAGCTAGAGGAGCAGAACCTGCCTGGACCTGGTGGGTGAACATTGCTGGCTCATGGTGAACTTGGTTGGTGTCCACTAAGATTCTCTCCCTGGAGTTAGAGACCTCGAGAAAGAGGAGTCAGTTCAGTATGGCATAGGAGCAAGAACCAGCAACGTTTCTCAGATGGCAGAGATCTTTAGTGATGACTCTTCTGGGTTGTTTTTTATGGTTTATTTTGGTTTTAACCACAACAATATCTGTGATCTCTTAAACAGGTTTATTTCCACCACTGTGTGGTACTTGCCCACCAGATCAGTTCTTGCTCTTACTCTACAGCAGCTTCTAGATGTTCTAACCCAAGGCAAAGCTCTCCCAGATGCTAGGTGCAAGACCTCAAAGAGCTTGCAAGTTCACCCAGAGAAGATAGATGGAGAGGCACCAAGGCAATATGGAAGGAGGTGGCTTGAGAGGGGTTGCTCAGCACAGTTAGCAGTGAAGATGGAGAAAGTCTCCTGGAAGCCTGGCCCCTTTCACTCTGGAGTAACCAGATAGCTGACGTTAACGCCATGGCACTGAGAACCAAGCTGTCAAGACCTTCCCAACACCCCAAAATATCCCTTCTCCAGAGACTGGGATGAAGAAACAAGCCATCCATCATGTCAGCATGTCTAGTCTCGGGCTTCTTCTGGCACTGAGGAGCACAGTAAGGGTGGAAAATTTCTGAGCTCTGGCTGCAGCATGGAGGGAGGGGAGAGGGCGGGAGGTGGCACATCTGGATGCACTCGGGGCTGCTGGGGTGGCAGCTGCTCGAGGAGCAGCTGTCAAAGCCAGTAGGTCACCCCTTATCTGGAACCAATTTCTAGGAGATATTTTATGCATAAATTTGAGACCAGAGTCTGCTTGGCACCTTCTCTTCTGGTGTCTCCTTACAGCTGGGCTTTCATTCCTCCTACAGCCTCCTCCACAGGAGACTTAAAAATAGATGCAGAAGCTGCTGTAAGAGGAACCATGCTGCTCTTACAAGGGCCTTGCTGAAGGGATAGGAGGGAAATATGCTCTCCTTGGATCAAGGAATAGGAGATGACACTGTGAGGAACAGGTGGGAAGAGATGCTGAGCTGTGCTTACCCCTGTAAACCTCCTGCCAGCTCAAGAGGTGCTGGTGCTTCCTTGGTGGTGCATAAGAGGCACCCAAAAGCAGATGGATGGCCAACCAGATGACTGTGGCTCAAGTAGAGAAAAACATCTTCATTTGTCCAGCAGGATAAGTGCAGGGTGTGAGGCTTTCTGTCAAAAATGTCTGATCTATAAGATTGTGTCAGAGCCCTGGCCCAGGCTGCCCAGAGAGGTTGTGGAGACTCCTTCTCTGGAGGGATTCCAAACCCACCTGGAGGTGACCCTGGATTGGAAGAACTTGTCTCTCTTGAACTGGTGAGCCCAGAACCAGGTGCAGTTCTGCAGAAGTGGTCTGGCTAGAACACAGTAGGGGAGGAGAACCTTCCCAGACCTGCTGGTCAACCTATTCTTAGTGCACCCTATATATATATATATATCTATATATCTCACACCTGTTTCTTTACCTGGTGACTGGACCATGAACATGTCACTCTGCAGGGAACATGTTTGAGGACTTTCACACCTTTTAAAGCCTCATTGTCCTCAGGCTGTGCCACATTTCACAACCATGAGGACAAGGAGCGTGAAGGTACCTTGCAAGTGTGAGTCGATGATGGTAAGCAGAGGGTGCAACAGCCCAGAAACAGGGTTTTAAGAGGTGTGAATGGACCTGCTCTGCTCCCCAGCACAGGAACCCAGGGATGGCTTGTTCACAACTTCCTCATACCCAGTTTCTTACTGGTAGCTTCAGCAGAAAAGTCCAGCTCGTGAGCTTCCCTGGAGATCTCAGGTTCTCTTCTACACCTTTTCAAGGGCCAAGATCCACACCTTTTCACATCTCCACAGCATTCACACAGCAGTTCCAATTAAAACCCAGAGTCTGCAGCAGGGTCCAGAATGATGTGTGAAATATGCTGCCTTTAATATCACACCAGCTAACCCAGGAGCTGCTGGGTTGATTGCTCCCATTCATCATCCACCCGCCGCGGGTGCAGAATTGAATTTCCCCTCCAGCATCCCCCAGGACCTCAGTGAGGACGTTAGCTCCCACGTGTGAGAGAGAATGCCATGAATACTCGGTGTGTCTGAGCAGGTCTGCATCTGTTACCATGTCTGGAAGAAGTCAGAGAGGCAAAAGTGTCAAAAAATCCCCAACAAGCTCAACTCTGGACACCAAACCATGTCATGAAGCCACTGCAACTTCTTAACGCAGCAAGAAAGTGGCCCAAGGGAGGACAGTGAGAGCATCATTAGATCTAGAGCACAAGTGCTGTGAGGAGCAGCTGAGGGAACTGGGGTTGGTGGAGGCTCAGGGGAGACCTCACTCTCTACAAACCCTTGAAAGAAGGTTGGAGCCAGGTGGGAGTTGGTCTCTTCTCCCAGGGAACAAGTGATAGGACAAGAGAAAACAGCCTCAAGTTGTGTCCTTTCTCTCAGAAGCTCTCAGAGGAATTTGGGAGGCTCCTGACAGCAAACCCAAACTCTTCTGGTTTAGAACAGAACCAAAGCAGGTCACACGTGGTTGGGTTTACATCAGCTTTGGTTTTTCTCCTTGTCTTCTGTGGTAGAAACAGCAGAACTCAAAATGAAAACACACAACCAAGTAAGAACTGTCTGCAGTTCTTCTGCAGGTCATCTTCTTTTAGTCAAAGCATTGAGGACTCTTCCCCAACAACCACCACTGTGGTGTGACACTGGGGATCTCTGCTACCTGGTGTTCTGCTGAAATCCAGCTCCTCCATGCTGGATCTGAGAAGATTAAGCTGCTCCTCACCAGCAGCTGACCATGTCTGATGGGGAGACAGCTCTTAAACACCTCCCAGAGCAAATTTGACTTGACTCCAGGTATGCTCAGCACAGGAGTGGAATCCACCACTGCACTTGACAAAATATCTTTGCTGGCTAGACCATGCTGGAAAAACACTGCCCTGGCATGGCCCAGGCATCTTCATGCTCCTGAGCATGGTACCCCCTGGAGGTACCACCTCCCCATGCAGTGCTGAGCTCAAGCACTGCAAGTGGGAAAGGAATTCCTGCTGGAAACATCCTGGGAGCACGTGGATGCTCCCAGTGCAGGGGGCAAAGGGTAGATGGCACCTTGCTGAAGGGCTTCTTTCTCTCAGCTCTTTTATGGCTCCTTCAGCACAAGCCTTGGAGCACCTCAGGCTGACAGATGGTGAATCTTCCCTGTGCCAGGCAAAACACTAGGATTTGTTGGGATTTCTCTTTTTTTTGGGAGGAGGGGGCAAGTAAATTAAAATTAGGTAAAACAGAGAGTTTCTTTGAATTGAGTTTGGTGTCCCCAGGGTGCTCTTTTCTGGGGGAAAAAAATAAAACCTAAAATAATAAAATAAAACCAGAAGAGAAAAAGAAGCCCAACTGAAAATGGGGAATTGCTTTGTTTAGACCTTTTTGGGGAACCAAAACCTTTTGATGTTGTGATGGGAAGCAAGTGCCTGTTTTGAAATGTCCTCCAAGTTATTTTAAGAACACTAACAACAACAAAAAAAAAAGAAGAAAAAAAAAAAAAGAAAAGAAAAGTCCCCAAACCTGTCTTGAGATTGAAAGAAAACATTCCATTTCTGGCAGAATTCATTTTAAAGAGTGAGGGTTTTTTTTAGACTTGCTGGTGAACTGGAAAATTCATTATTGGTTCAACTCACCCTTGTTGGCCCTGTGGGAAAACACAGTCCAGGGACATGAAAGAATGAATCCAGCAACTGTCAGAGCTGGGACTTGAAGTCATGTTGTCAAAGTTCTGCTTTGAATATACTAGGTGGGAACACATGGGGGTTTTTTGATCCCTATATTAAGTTGGAGGTGAGGCACTGCCCGGCCTTGCCACGTCGTCTTCTCCAGCTGTTCGAGGTGAGGCAAAGCTCTCTGGTGGCTTTCTGTTCTGGTCCTTATTTCCCCTTTAGATAATTATAATAATTTAAAAAAAAAAACCCAGATGATGAGAATTTTTTAAAGCTGTTGATCATTTGCATCCCCTTTGCTAACTCAGAATCATCATCATCATCATCATCACTCATCATTGTCGTCATCATCATCATCCTCTAGCTTGTCCTGGGGCATTTGGCTTGGCTTGTGTGCTGGTGGGGATATCAGAATGTTGAGAAGCCTTCCCTGAGCCCCTCCAGCAGCTTTGATGGGAGCTCCATAATGAGGTGACAACCCCCAGCATGTGCCCCCCTCCATGATGTTTCATGCCTGGGATCTGCAGAGCCCTCAGCTCCTGCTAGGTTCACCCACTCTAATGCCATCTGCTTTCTAGCTGTTCAGCAGCTCCAACAGCTCAGTTTTGAGTGTCCCCAAGATGATCATTGCTGTCTCCAATGGAAAGATATTCTGCTGCACATGGACACTCTTACCATCAGTCTGGTTCCAAGCATGCAACAAGAGCAGATTTAATCATGTGCTCACATCCCTCTAGCAAAGCAGAACTTCTCAGACACTTCCAGTCTGAAAACCACCACACAGATGGTTCAAGTGGGACCAGCCCTACCACCTTTGGTGCACCCAAACTAACAGGCCATGGAGGATTTGATTTTTGAGTCATGAGACTACGATCCTCTGAGGGGTATTGAAGTGTTTGCTTCACCTGTCACAAGTGAAGTTCATGAAGATCTAAAGCCTGAACTCATGTCAGTTCAGAGCTCTACTAGTGAGGACAATTGTCCATTCTCTCCTCACCTTCATCACAAATGTGGTGCTGAGAAACATGGTTTAGTGGCAACCTGGCAGTGCTGGTTAACAGTTGGACTCCATGATCTTAAAGGTCTCCTCCAAGCAAAACAATTCCATGATTCTATATCACTGGGGAAATTCCTCTTTGATGAGTTCTGGGCTCTTCTGACCTCCTGCTCTGTGGACCCAAGCGAAGCCAGAGGCATCACATTGGGCCAAAGGGACATTAACAGCCTTCAGGTCCAAGTCCTATCCAGTCTTAGCCTGCCAAGGAGAAGCAGAGGGTGGAGAGGGTCAGTAGCAGGGACTCCATCTGTGGTGTGCTGGTGGGTGGATGAGACATGCCAAGCTGAGTAACAGTGAGGTCTGCTTGCTATTAAAGTGCAGGAGACCAGCTGAAGCTCTGGAGACCATTAAATGCTGCTTCTCAGTAAGAGGCTTTTGAAACTATTTTTATATAGGGTGAGGTAAGCAACCAATGCTGCAGGAGAAACAAAGGGCAAGCAGAAAGCTGCTAGTGGGTTGCAGGATGGAAAACCATCAGCTTAACAAACCTATCTGCCCTTCTTCTACATCCCAAGCTTGGAAAGCCCCTTGGCAGATCTATCAGCTTCTCCATCACCTGGAGATAATGGAGTAACCAGGCTCCATGGCTGGAATGTCAGTCAGTTGTGCAGGGAGAAGTGTTGGGGTTTAGCTCACCTGGAAAAGACTGAGTGGAGCATGGCTGGCAGTAGGCACATGGATCCTCCATCCAAGCTGGCCACCCAGGGGCCCCAGACCAGGGCTGAAAGGGAGGAAACATACCAAAATGGTTTTAAGCCTTCTGACTGAACCCTCACTAAGTCTGCAGATGACACCAACTTGGGTGGGAGTGTGGATCTGCTGGAAGGTAGGAGGCTCTGCAGAGGGACCTCCACAGGTTGGGTTGATGAGATGAGCCCAGTGGGATGAGGTCTTAAAAGTCTCTTCCAGCCAAAGTGATTGATTCTATGACTTTTCTTTAAGCTCTCCTCTTTGGTTGGGGTCCAGGCTGGTTTGTGGTTGTCAGGCAAGAGTCCCCCACATCAGCCTCTTGCTGGGCTAAAGAAACATCTTTTAACCCCTTCCAACAAGGAGCCTCCATTCTCCCAAATAACTCATGTCTCTTCCATCCCTTTGCTCCAGGTCCTTGGCTGACTCCCTCCCCTCCAGTTTTGCAGGAAGACTGAAACGTCTTAGAATGGGCAACATTTGGGGCAGATC
The DNA here is from genome assembly GCA_013399015.1 of Galbula dea. Taxonomy (NCBI): domain Eukaryota; kingdom Metazoa; phylum Chordata; class Aves; order Piciformes; family Galbulidae; genus Galbula; species Galbula dea. Next base: position 53,871 of record VWZX01003418.1, on the reverse strand, counting down.
CTCAGTTTGTGCCAACTGTCCCCATGGCCTGGTTGAGATGGGTGGCAGAGGTAGGAAGGAAGAACTTCTCTTTTCAAGGTTTCATTCTTCATGAACAGTCTGAAGATCAGTAAAGGTCTCCACCATCACTGTGTGGTTACCTTTCTTCAAGTCATGAAGAAGATGACCCCAGCTGTCTCCACTGCTCATAAAATTTGTGGTTCCTGATGTTTCTGAAAAGGGCTGGAGCTGGAGGAAGTGTCAGATGAAAATATTTGTATTTTTAGGGTTTTTACTAGCAAAGATGTCAGAGTTTCATTCCTCAGCTAGGAAGGGGAGGAGGGAATCAGCCTTTAGATTATTCTTTCTACTTTCTTTTCTTCAGATTGCATAATTTCTACAAAAAGCAATGTTTTGGAGGGACTTGGCTCCAGTTTGCTCACAGTCCCCAAGGTCACCAAGAAGGGATGGGTGAGGGGAGCTCCACCAGAGCTGGCCTGGGTGGCATCTCCCTGAACTTCCAGCACTGAAGAGCAAAGCCACACCAATGACCTACCCATCCCTCTAGAGTCACTGGGCAGCTCCAAGCCCCTGGACAGATCCAGCCCATCACTTTGAGAAGATGTCTTCAGCTGCAGTGACTCATCCTGACAGGTGTCCATTGTTCTCTGTTGACCATAGATGGAGACAATCAATCCAGGCTTTGTTTTCCAGCCTACAACCATCTTCATTGCAAGCAGATGACTCTTCCCCACTGTGTTTTCATTGGCAAAGAGCAACCATAAATCTCTTGCTTGTTCAGGGTTGGTTTTTTTGTGGTTTTTTTTCCCCTTTTCCATATCCACCAAATCCTATTTGTCTTTATTTGCTTCAGACAGAAGAACAACCCTGACTCTGCTCCAAAGGACAACAAAAAATAGGGAGAAAGAAACTCTTTCCTCCTCCAGTTCTTTCTCCTCCTGAACTCAAGCCACTTTAAGTGTCCTGGCTTTCATAAACATGGGACTAAGCCTTTTCCAAAGAAAAGCACCAGCAAGTCCCATCCTCAGGAGGTAGGAGAACCGAGGAATTCCTCTCACACATGTTGAGGAGAAGGATGAGGAGGAAGAGGGAGGGCAGCTTTGAGACACCTGAGGCTTTCCTACTCTGGAAGGTTGTAATTCTCCACTCCTCCTGGAAGTCTTTGATGAGGTCTGGAGACAAACTGCTGGCAAACCACAAGTGCCAAAGGAGGTGAGGGTGGAGGAAGTGAAGGGGGAAAGACCAAAGAGAAGGAGAAAGCAAAGGGAAGGTAGAGCCTGATCACACGCGGCTTGGAGAAACGCTTCCGTTGTCATCAGCCAACTGGACCTGTGATTTGAAGGTGTCTCTACTCCTGCAGCCCAGCACACATCCCAGCTGATCCCTCAGACCAGGTTCACCCTCTGTCCACACCCTTAGGCTTCAGGTTGTTGCTAGAAGGTTGCCTGAGCCTGCAAACCACCACGGAGAGCTGAACCAGGAGCCCTGATGCTGCTCCAAGGCAGGGAGAGAGCAGCCAAGAAGTGCCCAGGAGCTGAGCAGCCTGGGGGTCAACCTGAAGTCAGCCCAAAAACCAAAGCAGAGACCAAGTTGCACTTCAAGGTACAAGGAGGTCTCACGGTGCTGAGCCTGCTCTGCTGCCAGGAGTGTTTAAAGCATTGGTTATTTGAGAAGATTGGGATGGGAATGGGAAAAGCAGATGGAGGAGGAAAAAAAAACCCAAACCAACTCATTTTCCTTCTGGAAGCTGATGCACAGTGGGGATGAGGCCATGGTAGTTTCACACCCTAGTGCTTGGGTGTCTCCTCCATCCTCACTCTGTGCAGAGCAGAGCCCAGAACACATCATGCAAAAGTCACCACAAATCATCCCCCAAAGTGCTTGGTGCTTGGCTTGTCTGGGATGGAGACAGGCTGGAGCAACATGGACAAGGCTGGAGGCTGTTCCAGCACTGATGGCATGGTCCTATCCATGGAGGAGGTCAACAGCTTAGCCTGATAGCATCAGGCCAGGAGCTCCAGGCCCATGGAGCAGCCTTCATACAGGTTTCATACCCTCTACCACCCTAGGGCCAGCAGACATCATTCTGTCTGGGAGTGCTAGGCTGAAATGTGTTGTGCCACTCAAGGCCGGGACTATCTCCAGCTTCCCATCTGAAGATGAATGGACCTTGGGGCCAGGAGGCCACAATGGTCTTCTCTACAGACCACCCCATTAGGTCAACTCTCCTGGCCTCCATTGACCAGGCATGTTCTCATCCTGTCAGTAGCTAATGAGCAAAACCAACCACAGGCCACATCTGCAGGGCTTCAACCAACAACCATGACCACAAGCACCTTCACAAAGCATTTTCCTGGCATCACCTTGACCTGATTCATGCTCCTAATCCTCCTCACCCTGCACCACCTCCATCTCCTCAAACCACTTTGTTCCAAGCCACCCTTCTGGGTGCAAGCCTCTCTCTTCTGAGCAGGTAAGACCATTATTGAAGAAAAGAAGCAGTTCAGATGTTGGGCTGGGTTTTGGTTGGTTGGTTTGGGGGTTTTTTTGACAGTGTTAACATTGAGTTCAAAGGACTTCAGTCCCTACTGGGGTGGAAGATTTCCAGCTCCTGAACTTGCTGCTCTCCAACCCATGGGGCTGAGCCCAGAGCCCAGACAGTGTGAAACACAACGAGGAGTTGTCAGGATGTCCACAAAGGAGCTGTGACACTTCATAACTCCAACCTTGCACTACACACAACATCTACTGCATTCAGAAGAGTGAGCAGCAGAGCAAGGAGATTCTCCTCTGCCCTAAGTCAGGCCACAGCTGGAGTCCTGGGTCCAGTTCTGGGCTCCCCAGCTCCAGAGAGACAAGGAACTACTGGAGAGAGTCCAGCAAGATGCTGAGGGCTCTGCAGCATCTCTGGTAGGAGGAAAGGCTGAGAGCCCTGGGGCTGCTTAGCCTGGAGAAGAGCAGCCCCAGAGGGGGGAGCTGCTCAAGGCTGAGCAAGAGCTCAAGGCTGGGGACAGGAGGCTGGGGCCAGACTCTGCTCAGTGGTGGCCAGGGACAGGCCAAGGGGCACTGGGCACCAACTGGAACCCAGGAGGTTCCTAAGGAAAAACTTGTTTGTTGTGAGGGTGCAGAGCCCTGGCCCAGGCTGCCCAGAGAGGTTGTGGAGTCTCCTTCTGGGGAGAGATTCCCAAGGCAGCTGGAGGTGATCCTGGGCAAGCTGCTGTGGGTGACCCTTCTGGAACCAGGGAGGTTGGACTGGATGATCTCCAGAGGTCCCTTCCCACCCCCACCATGCTGGGATTCTGGGATTTTTTGCATTGCCACAGCAGAGAGGAAAGGTGCCATAATTCCACCAACACAACACACAAGGAAGAAGAAGGTTTCAGAGCATTTCATTTGTCACCCCAGTGCATTCTGCATTCTTGTACATAAGGCATAGAGAGGTGATAGACACTATTCTCCAGACATTCTGGGATTCCTCAAGAGCAGGGAGCCACATGGACTACTCTGCTTAGGTCCTACCTCCTGGCTGGAGTTGTTGGAGAGACATCACTCAACTCTAGAGGGTCCACAGTCAGGTAGAGATGGACATAGCTGATCAAGCAGCAACAACACAAATGGCTCCAAGTTGGTGGTTGCTGACCCTCAGACTTTCTTTTACCCACCACAGTCCCACAGAACCTTTTTGGGATGAAAATTGGCCCTGGGAGCACAGAGGATGGCATGCAGGGATGTGCCCTTTCCTTATTCTTAAGGAGCTGGAGGCTCTGGATCCTGCTCTCCCACCACTGATGACCCACTCTGGTTTGTCCAGGAAGAGCTGCTAGTACAGGCTGGGGAATAAATTTTGGGCTGTTAATGGTAGAGGCTCTGGAGAAGGTTGGAGCAAGGTGGGGATTGGTCTCTTCTCTCAAGGAACAAGTGATAGGACAAGAGGAAACAGCCTCAAGTTGCCCCAGGGGAGGTTTAGGTTGGACATGAGGAACAATTTCTTCACTGAAAGGGTTGTCAAGTCCTGGCCCAGGCTGCCCAGGGCAGTGGTGGAGTCACCATCCCTGGAGGAAAGGTTTCAAAGCCCTGGAGATGTGGTGCTGAGGGACATGGTTTAGTAGTGACCTGGAAGTGCTGGTTAATGGTTGGACTTAGTGATCTTAAAGGTGTCTTCCAACCAAAACAATTCTATGGTTCCTTGCAGGATGAAAATTTGAGGCTAACACTGTTCTGGTTAGCATCCTCTCATTGCATGAGCCAGCACTAGAACAGAGCAGAAACCACTTTAGATCATCTCCCTGTGCCTGTTGGGGTTGGGCAGAGCAAGGGAGGAGAAAAGCAAAGCCCACAAGCACTGCTTTGCTCCTGGGGTTGTCCCCAGGGTAGGACTCAGCCCAGCTCTGCTTTCTACCTACAGCAGCACCAGTTTGGAAAGGACACATGTGGGACTGTCCAGGTGAAAGAACAGTTCAGAGGGATAACAAGCTCCAAAAAGCCAGAAGCCAAGACTGTGCAGTCCTTCCTGAGGAGAAAATCCAACAGGAGCTTCAATCCAGCAGCTACCACCACCTCCAGCCCAGGTTTGGAACCTCAACCTTCTCCCTGGCTCCTATATCTCATGGGGTTTGCTCTCTTTGGAAAGGCAACGTTATCATCTGTGGGGTTGGAGCTGTGCAGCACATGTCATCTTCAGGAGACTTTGGAGGTCTAGAACCCAGATAACACAACAACATTGCATAGCAAAGGGAAACTGAGGCTTGTTCAGAGTGCAAAGAAGAGCATGAAAACCTGAGAGACTTTGGGCTTTAGGTGCTGCCCATGCCAGCCACTCCTTGCTAGGGTCTCCATCAGCTCTGTAAGCTCCTACAGGAAAGGTCCTTCTCTCCCCAAACCTCTTCAGTTTTGCAGTGGGGTCCAAGCTTTACAGATCAGAGCAGCTTAACAAAAAGAAATCAGAAGGAAAAAAAAGAGAAAAGTTGTAAAATAGGAACTATTTTGGAGTGGTTGCTTCTGAGGTGAGTGCTGAAGGTGGGGCTCTGTGTCCTGCAGCAAGGGCAAGTTGGAGGCCAAGGTCTGAGCGAGGCTGTTCCTTCTCCACCTCCATCTAGCTGATGTGATCCGAGGCAGAGGTGCAGGCACAGGACCCTGTAGGTGTTCTGCCACAGAGCTTCAGTTGAAAGGCTTCACCAGTTTCATAGCAGCATAGTTCTAGAGGGATGGAAAAACAAGGAGGAAATGAAGGTGATGTGAAGCAAGACCAGCAGAGAGATGTGTGGAGGTTACAGGATTTTTTGGAGCTACATTCTGGGCAGGGAGATGACCAAGCTCCCAGCTCCAGCCTGCAGAAACAAGCAAGCTAGAAGTTCATTTCCACCAGCACAGATGGAAGAATCATGGAATCATGGAATCGTTTCAGTTGGAAAAGACCTTTAAGATCATCAAGTCCAACCATTGACCCAACACTGCCAGGTCACCACTAACCCATGTGATAGGACAAGAGGAAACAGCCTCAAGTTGCCCCAGGGGAGGTTTAGGTTGGACATGAGGAACAATTTATTCCCCAAAAAGGTTGTCAAGGCCTGACCCAGGCTGCCCAGGGCAGTGGTGGAGTCACCATCCCTGGAGGGGTTTCAAAGCCCTGGAGATGTGGTGCTGAGGGACATGGTTTAGTGGTGACCTGGCGGTGCTGGGTAACAGTTGGACTTGATGATCTTAAAGGTCTCTTCCAGACTAAATGATCTGAGTATTCTGTGACTCTGTGTAACTCCATCCCCTCCTCTCCTGACAGGAACACAGAGCAAGCCCAACTGGAAGTCATCTGAAAGCCATTAGGACAGCAAGGAGACATTCCACACCTCGCCCTCGGGTTGCACGCTGCAAGCACACAAAGCCAGCTGCCAGAAGCAGCCACCTTCTGTCCTGTGAACTCATAAATTAGCCCAACAGGTTCTTTTATAAAGAAAAGAAAAAAACCACAATCAAAAAAACCCCAAACCCCTCCTCTAGAAGGAGCAGAATTTGTTAAGTGCTGCAAAGGGAGAGCAGGGTCATTTTTCTTATCAGTCTGAGAGGAGAGGAAATGGCATCCAGGAGCCCACATGAGTTATGCTGGTGCTGGAGAAACAGAGGAGGATCCAAAACCTCATCTGAAGCCAAACTGGAAGGCCAGGGCTCTGTTATTTATTTGTTTTGTTGTGCCAGTGGAGGTGACACTAAGGCAAGGAAAAGTCGCTTTCTGGATTGATGAGGTGAAAATCCTTCTCCATCTCTTCAGACATTGCTTGGGTACAACCTGCTCCAAGCCATGCTAATGAGACAGAGCTGCTCAACCACCTGGAGACTCCATCTCCAACCAGCTACAGACTGACATGGGTTTGGACACTGCTCAGCCTTGTCAAATGGGTGAGCTTGTAGTGAGGCTGTCAGGGATTTTCCTACCAGCCCTGTGATACTTCCTACACAGAGTCATGGAATCAGAGAATGGGTTGGGTGGGAAGGGACCTTTCAAGGTCACATCTAGTCCAATCCCCTGCCATCAGCAGGGACATCTGCAACTAGATCAGGTTGCTCACAGCCACAAACAACCTGCTTGCAATGGTTCCAGGGATGGGACATCTTCCACCTCTCTGGGCAACCTGGGACAGGCTCTCACCACCCTCAGCATCAACAATTTCTTCCTTCTATCTAGTGTAAATCTCCTCTTTTAGTTTCAAACCACCACCCCTTGGCCTGTCCCAACAGCTCCTGACAAAAAGTCTCTCCCCATCTTTTTTCCTGCCCCCTTTAAGTACTGCAAGGCTGCACTAGGGTCTCCCTGGAGCCTTTTCTTCTCCAGGCTCAACAACCTCAACTCTCTCAGCCTGTCCTCACACCAGAGGGCTTCCAGTCCTCAGAACATTTCTGTGGCCTCCTCTGGCCCTGCTCCACCAGCTCCATGTCTGTGCTGTGCTGAGGGCTCCAGAGCTGGCCCCAGCACTGCAGCTGAGGTCTCCCCAGGGCAGAGCAGAGGGATACTCCCCTCCCTGCCCTGCTGGTCACACTGCTGGGTATGCAGCCCAGGACAGGGTTGTCTTCTGGGCTGTGAGCACACATTGCTGCCTCATCTCCAGCTTTTCACCCACCAGTATCCTCAAGTCCTTCTCCTCAGGGCTGCTCTCCATCCCTTCATCCCCAGCCTGGATTGATACTGGGGATTGCCCTGACCTGTGTGCAGGACCTTCCTTGCCCTTGGCCTTGTTGAATATCATGAGGTCCATATGGACCCACTTCTCCAGCCTGTCCAGGTCCCTCTGGATGGATCCTGTCCCTCAGGCATGTCAAACTCAGCTTCATGTCATCTGCACCCTTGCTAAGAGTCTCTTGGTCCCATTGTCTGTGTTACTGATGAAAATATTGAACAGACCTCTGAGGGACATCACTTGTCACTGATCTCCATCTGGACATTGAGCATCAGCTACCTGAACCTCTTTGAAAACAATCAGTTAACTTCAGAGTAGCTAGACATGATTTGAAACATGGTCACAAAGAGGTGAGGACCTTGCAGTGACCTTGTAGCAGAAGCCAGCAACACAGGCTCTCTTTTCGACCCATCCTGGTCCACCAGGTTCTTCCTCAGGGACCAGCATGGGACTTTGCAGCCACGTGCACTGGGACCATCTTTGTCAGCACAGAGGCAGGTCAGCCCCAAAGAGCTGAGGCATCACCTCAGACCTTGCCCAGGCCCCTTGCCCTCTCCCACACCCATCTTACTGGGAAGGCATAGATGAAGATCCCCAGGAAGAGCAGCAAAATGAAGAGCACGATGGCCAGGATCAGCACCCACTTGTACCTCCGCCACAGGATGTACTTCAGGGTCTTGTAGGGGGAGGTGAACCACAGGAAGGAGGTTTCTGGGCGCCTGGAGCCAAAGAGGTCACTCTCAATGTCACAGTAGTTTCACCCTCCTGGATCCCTAACCCCATGAGCATGTCCTGCTGTAACCACCTCACCCTCCAAACCCACATCCCTCTGGGTAGCCCATGTCCAATGCCCTCCTCGGTGGTCCAGACCAACCTGCCAGCCGCTCTGGATCATCTGAGCTCATACATCTGAGCTTCAACCAGTCAGAAACAGAGCCTGCATAGGACAAGCCCATGGCAGGTGGTAGACCTCAAACTAGGAACCCAGATTCCCCATTTGCTCCTGGAGAACTCTGTGCCCTGGTGGTTACTTTGCCATTCTAGATGCTCTTACTTGGGGTCCTCCAGCTTGGGGTTCATGTTGGGCTCATCCCGCCCCACGCCAGCCGGTCGCTCCTCATGCTCTTCTTCTGCCAGGATTTCCAGAGTCATTTCCAACTTGCCCTGAGGGTTAAACAAAAAACAGCTTACAAACAAAACCAAACTGAAACAAAAAGAGGAGAGAGGCAAGAAATGGATGAACAAGATTGACTGGGGAAAGAAAAACCACTTTGAGGGTAATCCAACCACTACCTACAAGGACCATGAAGGACCCAAAAGCAGTGGATTCCACACAGATCATTCACCTGCCCACTACAGTGTTCTCAACAGGAGACATCTCACATGCCACTGTCACCCAAGGTGTAGCAACCACCTCAGAGGTTTTTTGTTGAATGGCTTCACTCACTGCCTGGGTTCCTTTACCTGTGTTGAACAGTCGCCAAACACTTGAAGACCTCAGACACTGATATCAAAACATCTCAGCCTGACAGCTGGAACCTTCCCCTGGCACTTGTCACAACACCACAGCAGCAGGAGCAGCTGTGACACAGCCTCAAAGTAGGTGGCACGTCCCAAAAATAACAGCCAGCACCCCACAGAACAAATCATATCTTCTGAGGTGTTCACGTGGTGCTGGAGAAACCCTGGACAACACCTAGTTGACCCAAACTGGTCCAGTTTGTAAGACTCCATTTCTTGCCTTGTCCAAGGCATCCTGCCCATGCTTGGCCCAGCCACATCCCTCCTCTGTGCTTGGAGTGAGCCCCCCCAAGAGAAGACATGAAGCCACCTTACCGCCAGGACCTTCTTCTGGTCCTGCTCAGCAACACAAGGCCACCAGCCCTTGACGGTTTTCTGCTCAAAGAGTGACACAAAGCGACTTGAAGACAAGGTCTCATCTGCTAGCTCTAAGGAGCACTTCTCAGCTGTCTTGGCAGGTTTGGGCATCTTGTTGAGATCCATCTGAATGGAGCCTGCAAGAAGGAATGTTACTGGGAAGACATCTTGGTATAACAGGCCCTGAAAAGATGAACTCTCTCCCTTGACACCCTTTCCAGGAACAAACTCTTCCTCATCTCCAACCTAAACCTCCCCTGGAGCAACTTGAGGCTGTTTCCTCTTCTCCTATCACTTGCTCCTTGGGAGAAGAGACCAACCCCCACCTGGCTCCAACCTTCTGTCAGGGAGTTGGAGAGAGTGAGAAGATCTCCCCTGAGCCTCCTCTTCTCCAGGCTAACCAACCCCAGTTCCCTCAGCTGCTCCTTACAACACTAGTGCTCCAGACCCTTCACCACCTTCATTGTCCAGTCTTGTTAAACTTTCCTCACATTCTGAAAGGGTTAAATAATGTTTCCCTTCCTGTTGGCATCAGCAGGGATGAAGCCAACAACCTTCTCCCAACTTACCCAAATAGTCATCAAAAGAGAACTTGTCATTGTCCCAGATCTGGAAGATAAGCTGTGGTGGGATCTTGTTTTCTGTCTTGTCCAAGCTCCAGAAGTGCTCCTAAAAAGACACCAGAAGAGAAAGCAAGGAAAACTAAAAGGTTTGTGAGTAGGAGTGGGCAGAGCCTGGTCATCTCACAGCAGTAGAAGTCCTGGACCGTAATGCTCCTGGTGTGTCCTGGTGTAACCAGAGCTCCAGGAAGACAGTACTGGCTCAGGCCACTTCTTGGACAAAGATGCTCAGAGGAAAACCCCAGGTGCTTCTGAGTTGGTATCAACTTGTGCCTTAATTTAGTGACAATATTTTAGCAAATAGGATCTTTTGGAGTGACACCATCACAGTCACATGAGACAGATGAAGGTGATTCTCCAAGGTGACGAGAGTAACAAGTGGTGAGTGCCAGTGCTGCCAAACTTCTCCTTCCTCCTAATACATGGGAAAATGTGGGAATAACAAGTAAATTAGCACTTCTGGTAGGCAATTCCAATACATCCCTTCCCTTCTGCCCACCCCACTCCAGCTCTGCCAGCAGCCAGAGCCCTGCTCAGGTCTAGATCCATCACTGCTCAGGTCTATAATAAGCACTTTGGGTGCAGTTGGTCAACTCCAGACCAGCAAACACCTTGACCACCTGGAGGTAACCTGTGGCTCCTGAGTTTACTTACTAAACATGAACTTGTCTCCTTTTCCAGAAGAGATCATCTAGGCCAATCCCCTGCTAAAGCATGGTCACCCTCAGCAGGTTGCCCAGGATCTCTTCCAGGTAGGGTTGGAATGTCTCTACAGGAGACTCCACAACCTCTCTGGGCAGCCTGGGCCAGGGCTCCAACACCCTCAACAACAAACAAGTTTCTCTTCCTGGTCAGGTGGAACCTCCTGGGTTCCAGCTTGTGCCCAGTGCCCCTTGGGCTGTCTCTAGGCATCAGTGAGCAGAGTCTGGCCCCAGGCTCTTGACAGTCACCCTTTGAGATATAAGGATTGAGAAGATCCCCATGAGGGATCCCATGAGGACTAAACAAAGATTTCTGCTTTCTGGAGAGAAGGTGATCTACCAAACACTCACCCAGGAGAAGTTTGTGGTGTAGTACATGGTTACCACAGTAGACAGGTCAAGAGGAAGGGAGATGGTCTGGAGAGTCAAACCAATACCCCCCAAAAAAACAGTCAGAGGGGACATGAAATTGGAGTTCTCTACCAAGGAAGGTTTGAATCCCATTACCATGACAAGGAGCTTGTGGTCTCATCACCATAGTAGATGGTGGATTCGTGCCCATGCCACAAAATTTGCTCTTTATGTGGTTGCAACCCATAAAAACTTCCCAGGAGGGATCTAATACCACTTCTGGGATGCCACAAGATGCCTGAGAGTTAGAAGTCAGAAGGAGAGAGAGGCACAAAAAGAATAAATGCCCAAGTCTTGTTATTTCTGGCTGCAGCCAAGGGTTGGGAGGTAGGAGGTAGAGCCAGGAGCAAGGTCTGCTGACAGCAGGAGCTCTGAGGTGTGTCCCTGGGGGGGCAGCTCTTGCTCCATGGCAGCGTCACGAACGGAACAGATTTAATTAAAAGCAGGAAACTTCAGCATTATTCATGACACAGAGGTAGCCACCATAAATCCACCCTGGTGGCTCTAAGGCTCCAATTCATTATATCATCTAATATGAAATAAAAAAGAGGGGTGGGGGGGGAGGAGGGAAAGAATGTGTCACACTCCATACGAACATAAATATTCAAGCTGGGAAGCTGTGGACACTGCAATCCCACCAGTACTGGTTTGGCTGGAAGAGCTCAACCTTGGATGGTTGTATTTCAGCTCAGCTCCATTCCCTGCCTGGCTCTGGAGGGAAACTCACCAGTGGGTTTGCAGTGGAGCATTTTATGTGTGCAAGTTGAGATGGTTTAGAATGGAGGAGAATGTCAGATATGGTTCATGGAAACTTCTCCCTCTCCCCCAGCACTGGTGGCAATGTATTAAGACCTCTCTTTGTCCCAGGGTGGGGAAGGTTCTCCCAGCTAATAAGTCATTTTAAATTAAAACTGCTAAGAACAGGGAAAGAGCTTATGGTGGTTCTTCCCCATCCCATATATCTATGGAGTCCTCCATGGCAGAAGAGTTGTCAGACACCCAAAGGAAAAAGCCCCCATGTGCTCATATACCTGAAGAAGAAGGTGGCCAGATGACCTCACTACAGTTTGGAAAGGTTCACCTGGGGTCTGTGAGATGGAGGAAGAACCATCTGCCATGGGGTGCACCACTGTGAGACTCCACAGGCTCCTCAGGCACCCCTGAACTTGATGATGTGAAAGGTCTTCTCCAACCTCATGTTCAGATGGAACCTCCTGGGTTCTAGTTTGTGCCTGTTGTCCCATCACTGGTCCCATCCTCTTCATCAAGAGCTCAAGTCTGGGGGCAAGCAGCTGGGTCCAGACTCTGCTCAGTGGTGGCCAGGGACAGGCCAAGGGGCACCGGGCACAAACTGGAACCCAGAAGGTTCCAGCTGAGCAGGAGGAGAATCTTGTTTGTTGTGAGGGTGTTTGAGCCCTGGCCCAGGCTGCCCAGAGAGGCTGTGGAGTCTCCTTCTGGGGAGAGATTCCAAAGCCACCTGGAGATGATCCTGGTGGACCTGCTGTAGGTGCCCCTGCTTTAGCAGGGGGGTTGGACTAGATGATCTCCAGAGGTCCCTTCTAACCCTCACCGTGCTGGGAGTCTATAACCCTCACAGAACTCCTTCTCTCCAGGCCATCCTTGCTTTTTAAGGAGCTGATTCCCAACCCAGCGTGGAGTGACCCATTCCTGTGGTCCAGCCTGCAACACCAAAGGGACCTCCAGCCTGGAAGAGGAGATCAGAACAAAGCAAGGGGAGCAGACTGCAAGGAGTTCTCCTCCTCTTTGTCCCCAATTCTCATTGAGCCAACCCCACCCCATCTGGGCACAGGTGGCTTTTAGCAGCTGAGGGCTGTTCCGTGGCCATCTGAGCGTTTTGATGTGAATTCCACATTCCTTCGCCCTCGTTTCAAGTCAGGCACCTGAGCTTTTTACAGCAGAGTGGTGAACCTGGAGTTCAAACAGCACATGGCAAGATCAAACCTCTCCCCAGTGGAATGTGTCCTACAAACTCAGAGCAGGACTTCCCCCAGCTCTGCAGTTCTATTTTATGATTTTTTTCCCTCCCCTTTACAGAGGTTTTTACAAGCTGTTTATTTTCTGGGGCAGTGTTGGCAGACATGTGGTGGGAGGAGAATCAATATCTGCTCAGTGGGATCTGTGTGCTCCAAGGGTTTTATAGGGAGGTTGTTAGTTTCTCCAAGGGGATGACTGGATGTTGCATGCCTTGTAGAGCAGAGCTGAGGAACCTCAAGCGTGAAATGGGCACAGCCATGATCCTGTCCATCACTTGGACTACACCTCCTTTGGAAGGGAAGGACTCCTCACAAGGAGTGTCTGGCTCCAGGGGTCAGGGAATCATAGATGGGGACCCACCAGGACCATGGAGTGCAACTGCTGTCAACCCCACCCAAAAATAACAATGAGAAATTAAAAATAATGAAAAAATTAAAACAAAATTTAAAATGAAAACCAAATAGACCCAAGCAAACAAAAAAAAAAAAAACCTCAACAAACCCACAAATGAAATCATTAACCATCCCTGCCAGGTCACCACTAACCCATGGCCCTCAGCACCACGTCTCCAGGGCTTTGAAACCCCTCCAGGGATGGTGACTCCACCACTGCCCTGGGCAGCCTGGGACAGGCCTTCACAACCCTTTTGGGGAAGAAATTGTTCCTCATGTCCAACCTAAATCTCCCCTGGGGCAACTTGAGGCTGTTTCCTCTTGTCCTATCATAGTTGTTACTTGGGAGGTAACACAAGGGGAGAAGGAGGTGTCACAAGACAGGACCAAGTCTCAAAAGCTGGGGTTGTCCCTGCTGCCCACACAGACCCAAGAATACTCCTCAACCTCCAGGAGATGAGCAGGCAGTTCAGGTGAACAGATCTCCCTCCCCTAAAGTACTCCTCAAGAGCCACTCCTATCTTCACCAGCATTTCTCCACAGATACATCCCAGGTCCATCCCTGTTCCCTTCCCTCTGTAAACCTCCTGATCCATCCCTGATCATCACACTGCAGGAACTTATTGAAGGAACACCAGAAGGAGATGTAGAAACAAGGAGGCCAAAATCACATCCACTTTTATCTCCCCACAGTTCTTTCAGTAGACCAAAGGCAACTTCACATCCCAAACCAAAGCTCCTCTTCCCATCTCTACATCCTAACCCATATTTCCCCACGTGTCCCTACCTCTTCAGGCACTTGGAGGCAGCTCCTCACTTCCAGCCTTCTTTAGGCCTTCCATAAAGTTATCATATGGCATGATGCCTCTCTGCCATGCTGGAGACCAGAGGTGCAGAGCTAACCACCTCCCATGGAGCTACCATCTCCATCTTTGGAATAAACCTGTTGTTGAGTAGGCATCTTGGAAGTTCCACACAACCCTGGACACTGCTGCAGCAACATTCCTTTCCTGGAGGGTCACTCTCCAGACTCTTTAGACAAAGCCACCTCTAGTCCTGACCCCACCAATGCATTCAGGATGGGGATTTTGAACCCATTGCTCCACCTGTCCACAACTTCACCTTCCAAGAGCACAAAGTCAAGGCTGAGCCTTGCACAGCTCCATTTGTGCCACAGATATGTCTCCCAGGTGGCACTTCCCACCCCAGGGTTAGGATGAGAAGGTGCCCAGGGACACTCACCTTCTTTGCAATGTAACACATTTGCTCAGCAGGGAGATAGTCAAAGGGGAAGATGAACCTCCAGTTGAAGTTGCCTTCTCCTCCCATAGACCTGTAGTGCACATCTGTCTTCTGCTTGTTCTCCTCATGGCCAACCAGCCAGCTGCAGAAGGCAAACAGGTCACATGAAAGACTAGAAACACACTGAGGACTTTGGAGCTCACTCAAGGTCACAAAGGCCATGAGCAGGCAATAAAGTGTTCCTCACCCTTGGTGCTCATGTCTGTTGGGGCAACCTGGAGCCTGTAGGAGACTTGAGAGGGAATACAACAATCCCTGAAGTGTTGGGAGATGAACCAGTGCTGGTGGTGGCAGCCTGAGAAGCTCTGTAATCTCTTCTCCTCCCACCACCGAGTTTTATGGATGTTCTAAAGACTCATCATCACCTTAAGCCCTGGTTTGAAGTTGTCACCCATCCTTAGCACACATCAGCTTCTAAACTGCCTCTTGTGAGAGCTCCTTTTCCCTTTGCAGCCCCCCATAAACTGACCTTGTACCCCACCCCTGAAGCCAATCCTGGGGATAAGACAACCTTCCTAAAGCTTTGACCATTTTTTTCTCCCCCTATTCTCTGTTGATATCTCAAAGATTATTCTTTGAAAGTCCTAAATGGCCAAGAAGACCTTCCCCAGGAAAACCTCAGAGTGACCAGACCCTGCTGTGACCAGGGTGGTCACCAGCTGCTCCCCTTAGAGACAACTCCTCACAGCATAGTTCCCCTCCTGGTCTGAAAGACCTTGCTGTGGTCACCTCACAAGCAGTCCCAAAGCCAACTGAGACCTTTCCATGACTACTTTCCCCCCCACCCTCCCCAGCTAGGACTTCTGCAACTGTTGAATTTTTTTCTCTGTTTGGTTTCTTTTTCCCTGTCCAAGATTTTTCAGTCTTCAGCAATCAACAAAACCAAACAAAACAACCCAAACACATCCAGTTGTGTCTCTAAAGTCCTTCTGGAGGAAAGCCAGAAGGTTCTGAGGGAATCACTAATGAAAACAATTATCTCCCTTGATTGTTTTCCACTTCAGTTGAAAATAAAGGTGGTTTGGCCCAGCTATACAAAAGATTCCCTCTTCTCCAGTGCTTGAGAGGAGCACAGAACCCACCCCACATGGGAGAGAGGGAAGGGAGGTCTACTTGAGTTCATCCCATGGTCCACATCCCATGCACCATGTGCTCCATGGACACTGAGGGCTTGGTGGCAGTGGGGGTTGCAGGAGGAGGTTACAGAAATACTCCAGTTGTGGCTGAATCATCTGGTTAGATCTGATAGGATACAAAAGGCCAAGTCCATGTGTTGACCCATGTCATCCAAAGCTTTGCAGGGACCCTGGGAGGAGGCAGTGTGAGTGTCCTCTCCTTAAAGGACAGATGAATGGTCCCCTTTGGACACCTCTTTGACATGTTTGGGGTTTTTTTTCTTGCAGAATTTGCTGCACCCTCCCAGCTGCAGCAAGGAGATGCCAGAGATCAAGGTCATGGTGCCCCTAGCCCTGAAAGCAAAACGTAGCAAGGGCCATGGTGAGCAACCCAAGTGTCCTGCCTATGGCCAGGGCCAACAGCAGCTGTCCAGGTAAGAGGGCCTAGAGCACAAATGTTGTGAGGAGCAGCTGAGGGAACTGGGTTTGGTTAGCCTGGAGAAGAGGAGGCTCAGGGGAGACCTCCTCACTCTCTCCAACTCCCTGACAGGAGGTTGGAGCCAAGTAGGGGTTGGTCTCTTCTCCCAAGGAGTAAGTGATAGGAGAAGAGAAAACAGCCTCAAGTTGCCCCAGGGGAGGTTTAGGTTGGAGATGAGGAACAATTTGTTCCTGGAAAAGGTTGTTGGGCCCTGGCCCAGGCTGCCCAGGGCAGTGGTGGAGTCACCATCCCTGGAGGGACTTAAGAGCCATGGAGACATGGTGCTGAGGGCCATGGTTCATGGTGACCTGGCAGAACTGGTTAGTGGTTGCACTTGATGATCTTAAAGCTCTTTTCCAACCAAAACACCTCTGTCAGTCTATGACTCTGTCATCTCCTGTCTGTAGGACAGAAGCAGAGGCAGGACCTCCCCTCCCAGGAGCATTAGTCAGCCCTTACCCAGGGATGGTGGTGATGCAGCCTCTGGGGAGGAAGATGAGGAAGTTGAATATGACTTTTTAAACTCATTTACATCTCTGTGAGGTTTGCTTGGTCACTGGAGATGCTAAAAGCCAGCTGAGGTCTATCAACACGTGGTAGATGTTCTCTCCTCCCCAGCAACATCCTTGGAAGCATCACAAGTTCAGAGCCCCAGCATGCCCAGAGGAGCTTAGCTGGAGCTGATAACAAAGCCCTTGATGTGAATAGCAGGTTAGCAGCAACCACTTTGGATTTGCAGGAGGAAAATTGGGATTGTAAACCAGGGATTTACAGCCTGGTGCCAAATCCAATCTCTTCCTGTCCATAAATCCAAGGAGCACACAAAATAAGTCAGTGTCTTGGCTGGGATTGGACCATTTCACACCAGGTAGAACATGCATGGAGCCAGGAGCCAGAGGAAGTGCTGCTGGTTGCCACATTTTTGTGTGTGTTTCAAGGGGGGAAAAAAAAGGGGGAATTTAAAAAATAAGAAATAAAAGCAGCTCTGCAAACAAGGCAACCTCTGTACATGGAACAAGCCCATGGGTGCCCTGGGAGAGGAGCTGGAGGTGGAAATCACAGAATCATGGAATAATTTGGGTGGGAAGGGACCTTTCAAGGTCATCTGGTCCAACCACCCTGCAGTCAGCAGGGACATCTGCAACTAGATCAGGTTGTTCACAGCCCCAGACAACCTGACTTGCAATGGTTCCAGGGATGGGCCATCTTCCACCTCTCTGGGCAACCTGGGACAGGCTCTCACCACCCTCAGCATCAACAATTTCTTCCTTCTCTCTAGTCTAAATCTTCTCTTTTAGCTTCAAACCGTCACTCCTTGTCCTGTCACAACAGGTCCTGACAAAAAGTCTCTCCCCATCTTTCTGCTAGGCCCTTTAAGTACTGCAAGGCTGCACTAAGGTCTCCTTGGAGCCTTCTCTTCTTCAGGCTGAGCAACCCCAACTCTCCCAGCCTGTCCTCACAGCAGAGAGCTTCCAGCCCTCACATCATTTTTGTGGCCTCCTCTGGACTTGCTCCACCAGGTCCACATCTCTCCTGTGCTGAGGACTCCCCAGCAGACAAGGTCCCTCTCTCCCCAAGGGGTTTGCTTCTTCCCCACATCTTCTCTCCCTAAATGCAAATACTGCCATGAAAGCATCCAAGAGGTGCAAAGGAAAACTTGACACCATGAAGCAGTTACAAGCCCAGCAGAAGCTGGATCCATAGCTGGAGAGGTGTGAGTGGCCCCTTCCTCCCAGCAGAGGTCCACATCTACCACAGCAATGCTGATTCAAAGGTGACAGAACTCCTTCACTGCTGCTCTTACAGCTTTGGGCTCCAGGAGCTGGGGGACACAGGACCATGGTGGCTTACCCTTTGACATAGATGTCACTCATCTTCTCCCCAGTGATGCTGAGGTCATCCAGGATGACATCCTTGGCGTTCCAGATGATGCAGCGCAGGAAGAACCTGCCCAGCCCCGGAACAAAAGCACCATGAGAGGGTGGAAATGTTAGTCCAGAGCTCACCTAGACAGCATGGTTGTGCTCCTCAGCTATTTAGCTGAAGGAGTGAAGATGTGACACCTCCTTTCTCTGCAGATGAGCCCACAGAGACATTTCTCAGCTGGGCAGGTGACTCCCTCCCCAAGTGACATCTCCAAGAGAAGGACCACGTGAAGAACAAGTTACCTCTTGGCTTTGCGTGGTGTGATGTTGAAAGGGGGCCCAGGTGGACCCAGGGATTTGGGAAACAAGTCCACCCACATCTGCAGCTTTCCCTGCATGGAAAGACAGACACATGAAGCCTGGTGAGTCTCCTCACTGGGTTACCTTCATCTCCTCAGTAAGGGGGAGAGAGAAAGGATGAAGTTCTCCCAAGTTCCTTAGTGGGAAACCAAGGTTTCCACAATGGAGAAGTGTCATTAAATATTAAAATTATTCTGTTGATAACTGGTTATATCTTAAGAGCTTGTGATACATCATGGCTTGGTCTAGAGCAGCTGAAGGTGCACTCTGCCTTTGCTCTCCATGGCTAACTATCTTCACACAGGGCCAGACTGAAGACTAGGGTCCATGGGGGGTGTGGGAGAAGCAAGAAGCTCACTTGCCATGGTTGCACCATGTCCTGAGCCACACAGGGCAGTCCTCTGAACCTAGCATCACCCCTAAGGATGGTTAGAAGATCCTGACAGCTCTGCCCATACCTAACCCTATGGCATGGAGAAAACATCACCCCAAGCCTTCAAGGCTGGAGATGATGCTCTTGGTCGTGTCCTGGATGTGCCACACCACTCACCTGCTCGATCTCTGGCTGGAGAGGGCTGTAGAGAGGTCTGGTCTCCACATGCTCTGGCACCAGCCCTTGCTTCCGCAGGGCGTACAGGGCGAGACGTTCCTCCACCGGCCCCAGGTGAGGGTTGTGGGGTTTGCTGTCCTCTGCCAGAGAGCAGACAAAGAGCAAGGTTACACCATGGCTCTGCAGGGTCAGGTTCTTGACCATCACAGCAAGTGAAAGCATTGCAAGGACCGAGTTGAAGCAGATGGAAAGGAGACTTCAGTCTTTCATCCTGCTCAAGGGTTCGGGTCCCCTAAACTCATAGCAGCTGGGGCTGCATGGACCCCTGGAAGTCTCCAGCCCATCCTGCTGCTCTGCTGCTGTTCCCAGCCCCAGCAGAAGTTAATCCAATCTGTGATCAAAGCTCTTCATGGAGAGGAGATGAAAGGGTCTGCTCTGGTGCAGTCTGCAAGGACTTATGTGAAGGATACTGTTTAAATCCCATCATTTCAAACCATCCAGGATCTTCAGCTGGGCAGAGAGAAGGAACATGAGAGAAAATTCTTGACTTTTAGGATGGAAGAGCCCTGGCCCAAGCTGCCCAGAGAGGTTGTGGAGCCTCCTTCTGGGGAGAGATTTCAACCTCACCTGGAGGTGAACCTGGGCAAGCTGCTGTGGGTGACCCTGCTGCAGCAGGGGGGTTGGGCTAGACAATCCCCAGAGGTCCCTTCCAACCCCAGCCATGCTGGGATGTGGGAATTGTGTGATCTAATGCCATGCTGGTGCTGGTGGAGGGCATCAGTCCCCGAGACACTGCCTTTCAGCCAGCACACCACAGCATTCCGGGGAGCTCGGAAATGAAACCTGCTCCATAAATCCTCTCGCAGCTCTGCAAGCTTCAGGTGATAGACCCCCAGCTCCTTTCTTGGCCAATATCTTGAAGTGGTTAACTTCAGACACATGAGCTGTTTCCCAAGGAGTGGAAACCTGGCATGTGTCTGTGTCCATGTGTGTGTGCAGAGGAAGAAGAAAAAGTCCTTTCTCTGAACACACCGAAGGTGGAGTTATGGAATCCTGGTCTGGGGGCAGAGCTTGTAAAAGCCAAGTTCTCCTGTTTAATAGCTTCAACTTTATGTGCCCAGGTTCAGATCTGCCAGGGCTCTGGGAATGCAGCTGCTTTCCAGATCTCCTGGAGGTCAAGCCTCAGGCTTTGTTCTGGGTTTTGGGGTTTGGGTTTTTGGTTGTTTTTGAACTTCTTGTCGTTAAATGCAGAGGAAGGTGAAAGGCAAAGGCTGGGAGAAGGTGGGGGGAGGGAGAGAAGACCCCACTGGGTTTAACACCTTCCCAGCCCTGGCTGAAAGCATCACCAGAGGCTGCAAAGGAGCTGTTGTTTCCCCACTCCTCCTTCTCAGGGGAGGAGAACCATGGATCGTGCCTTGATTCCCAAGAGCAGGGAGAAGGATCAACCCTGGCTTGTGCCTTGTCTCATGCTTCTGCAGGTCAAGTCCTCCTTGACAGCTCTGCCATGCTTAACAAAGTCACACTGCAGTTCCTGGGCCATGGCCAGTGCAGTTCCACTTCCTCCCTGGGCCAAACCAGGGAGGTTTTACACTGAGGGTAGTGAGAGCCTGGCCCAGGCTGCCCTGAGAGGTGGGAGATGTCCCATCCCTGGAACCATTGCAGCTCAGGTTGGTTGGGGCTCTGAGCAACCTGCTCTAGTTGCAGATGTCCCTGCTGACTACAGGGGGGTTGGACCAGATGACCTTTGAAGGTCACTTGAACCCAAAGCATTCAAGGATTCATTCTGTGAAAACCTCTCTTCCAGGCTTTAAAGCAGAGTCTTCTCCAAAAAGCAAAGTTCTCTCCCCAGGGATGGCAGCTAGAGAGGCATGAGCTGATGTAGGTGTCAGTGCTGGTGGGGTTGTGTGAGCAAGAAAATGCCTCCCCAACACCTGGTGATGTTTTCTCCTTGCTGGCAGAGGTTGGGTTTGCACTTCCAGCTGGAGCACACCTTGGAGCCATGGTGGGACACACTGAACACTGTGTGTATGATATTGTCTCCACCTAGTGACTCTAGCCCTGAAATGCAGAGATGCATGACTGCTCCTCCAACCCAAGCAGCAACTGGAAGACCAGGCTGGAGCCTCTTTGGCTCCAATGGACATTGCTGCTCCCAGCCCTGCTTTGCAGCAAGCAGCAAAGGACAACCACTCATGGTCAAAGCTAACACAGATGGATTGCAGGTCTAGGTTCAGCCATGGGGTTTGGTGGAGATCCAACTGCAACCTGCAGCTTTTCAGGCAGAGCCAAGCTTGGGAAAGGTGCAGAGTCACCTGGAGAACAAGGTGAGGAGGATGGAGACTTGCCCATCACCCAGTCCTGGTCTCCATGATAACCCTTTACTGTGACAATCTCCAACTCCAGCCCTTGCTCTAGATAAAGGAAAGCTACCTATTGCCCTGGAGAGCAGCCCCATGACCTTACCCAGCTCAGAAAGGATGTACTCCTGCTCCCTGAAGATGACCCTGTCAGATTTGTAGGTGGGAGCCTTGTAGTTGTGCTGCAAGGAGAAGAGGTGAAGCAGTTGGGAAGGACGGAGTTGGTCTCGCCACTGGTTGGGTCCTGAGCTGAAATCAGGCAGGAAGGAAAATAAGCAGCTTGACACATGAGGAAACATGTTCCAGCCTCAACAAGGGGCAGCAGCACAGTTACACACCCAGGAGGGGTGGTCTGAGGAAGGACTAGGAGTCCACTGGTGAATGGAGCTGCATGTCCTATAGCCCACTCAGCCCCTGCTTGCAGGGCTGGGGTGTCCTGCTAGCCCCCACCCCAGACCCACCATGCCACCTTTCTCCATTTGGCATGGGGTCGTCCTCAGCACGCTGTGCCCAAGAGGCATCAGGGACCCAACAGGATCTCCCCAAGGATATTTATGTTTCTTGAAGCATTTCATGTCTCTGGAGGAGAGCCAGAGCTCAGAGAGGTTCCCCAGTCTGTCTCAAGACCCATGTCTGCAGTGAACTACAGCACCCATCGGGTCCCCCTGGGACAGCAGCCCCCTCAGCTGAGACATTACTCTGGTTCCCGTGGCCAGGGCCCTGTAAAGCCCTGGCAGCTACAGAGACCCATGGGCCAAAGCCCATGGAGGTACCTACACACAGTAGGTTTGGGGGAGGCCACAGCGTGCCCCATATTTGGAGAGGAAGCGGTTCTCCAGGTCTATGATGGTCTCCCCAATCTTCTCATCCTTCGACAGGAGGTCATAGTCATAGAGTGTGATCTTCAAGTCCTTCTCCATGGGCAGGGTGCAGCTCAGCTCAAACATCCTGCACATGGGGAGCCAAGAAATACTCATCAGGTGGAGGTTGGTGCTGCTGAGAGCCCCAGGGGACACAGACCCCCACAGCATCCCACCCCACTGGTGTTGGGAAGGAGAGCACAGCCACTGCCCATCTCAGTCACTCTGGTACAGGATTATGGATGCTGTGTTCTGCCAGCTTAGCTGGTGGATATGCAACTGAGCAACCATGTCTTGGGTTGAGTTATTCTCAAGCAAACTTGGCTCCTTCTTTCTTTCTTCACCTGCTCTGGAAATCCACTTTGAGCTCCTCTTTGAGCCCAAGAAGCAAATGGCCAAAACAGGAGTCAAGCCTTGCCTTGGCCAAGCTTGTGGCCAGAGGCTGACCCTCAAAGCCTCCTTGTCCTCTCTTCACAGTACTAAACACCTTTCTTCTGCATTGTCTCCTCTGCCATCACCACACCACTGTCCACACACTGGCATTAAATAAAGCAAGAGCAAGCCTTCCTCCTCCTCTTCCTCCTCAAATAAGGCAACACTGGGGTGCTGGAGTGGGTCCAGAGAAGGGCAAGGAAGGTGGTGAAGGGTCTAGAGCCCAAGTGTTGTGAGGAGCAGCTGAGAGAACTGGGGTTGGTTAGCCTGGAGAAGAGGAGGCTCAGGGGAGACCTTCTCACTCTCTGCAACTCCCTGACAGGAGGTTGGAGCCAGGTGGGGGTTGGGCTCTTCTCCCGAGAAAGAAGTGACGTGACAAGAGGAAACAGCCTCAAGTTGCTCCAAGGGAGGATTAGGTTGAACACAAGGAACAATTTGTTCCTGGAAGAGGTTGTCAAGGTCTGGTCCAGGTTTCCCAGGGCAGTGGTGGAGTCACCATCCCTGGAGGGGTTGAAAAACCACACAGATGTGGTGCTGAGGGATATGGTTTAGTGGTGACCTGGCAGTGCTGGTTAACAGTTGGACTTGATGATCTTAAAGCTCTCTTCCAACCTAAACAATTCCATGTTTCTATGATTCAGGACAGCAAGAAACAAAGCACCAAGCCCCTTCCAAAACACAACACACCCTGACCCTGACCATGGTGCCCATGGATGATGGTGGCAATTTAGAAGGTGCTGCAACTGGGTGAGCAGGATGGTCCAGGCCTGACCCAGCCTCAGCAGGAACCCCTCCACCTGCTGCTGTAAGGCAGGCAGAGCTGGGGAGAAACAGGAGGCCCATTCCCACCACCAGCACCCACCCACAGCAGCTTTTAAGGAGGGGAAGTGAGTGATTATGCCACCAATTAAGAGTGCAGGAGAAGCTGGGGTCAGCAGAAGGTAATTAGCTGAAGCTGGATGGCCGCCAGCCCCTCATGAAACCAGAGCTTTAATAGCCACCAGCAGCCAGGACCTCACTCTCACATCTTGCTTTAAAGACCAGGTGGGAGGTGCAGCTCTCTGTCTAGACAGCCTCTGGCCAAGAGCCAGGCTTGGCCAAGGAGAACTTGCAGCAGCCTAGCAGAGCTCACCAAGGTTTGGCTGTGGGCTCTGCAACAGGGCAGGAGAGCCTGGCCCACCAGGGATCAAGGTGTGGAGCAACCACTCTGGGTTCACTGTCAGGAAGGCAGAGCTCCCATGTCCATTGGGCAGAAGAGGAGTAAAGGGGCAGTGTCCTCCAAGGCCTCACTAGTAGCACCCTCAACATCTCCTACCCCTCTCCTTCACCCTTGCAGGTGGTGTTCATCCCTCTCCATCTTGTTTTGTTGGGACACACAGCACTGACTGCCTGAGCTGACAAAAGTCACCCAAGAAAACTGGTTGGACATCATGTGGAGTAAGGCTTGAGCCATCTTAGTGCTGAACCAGATCCCCCAGCATCTAATCCCAGCTTTTCTGAGAGACCAAAGTCCTACTGACACCTGGAGGCTGAGCTTTTCCTCTACCTCCTTCTGCTTTCCCAGCTCCCTGTGGTGCTTTCCAGCTCTGATGGATACTCTCTTCTAAAAACAACATTATTTTCTGCCTCTTATCACAAGTTTGTGGCCCAACTCAACCAGTCCATGTCATGTTTATAGATAATTCTTCTTCAGAATGTCTGATTTTGAGGTGTCCTCTGCTACAGTCTCACCAAACTGGTCTGCATTCTTCAGACTTCTAACCAAAGCACCTAAAGGAGAAGCAGAGGTCCTCCAGACTCTCTCTACCACCAGTGGGATAAGGTAGATACCTCCACAGAGCATCTGAGGTCTAAATGACCCTCCTGAGGTCTCCACTGATGACAGAGCAGACACAGTCCATGCTCCACAGCTCAGAAGTCCCAGGGAACACAAGCCATAGTGGTCGAGCCAAGGCCAGACCTGCTTCAGCAAGGTTGGACATGACTGAGAGCACACCAAGGGAATCATGGAATGATTTGGGTTGGAAAGGACCTTCCAAGGTCATCTAGTCCAACCCCTCTGCAGTCAGCAGGGACATCTGCAACTAGAGCAGGTTGTTCAGAGCCCCAACCAACCTGACCTGGGAGGTAGGTTGGAATGGGAAGCTCTGGCTGGCCCAGCTCTCTTCCCTCAATATGACTCCAAAAATCCCACAGGCTCCAGGTGGGACCCACACTTACTTTCCAAAGACAGGCTCCAGTGTGCAGGGAAGGTAGTTCTCCTGGTCATTGATGGATTTCTTTCCCACTGAGATCTTCACATAGGGGTCACACTGAAGATGGGCATGAAAATAAATGCAAGAGAGAGTCATCAGGCCAAGGAGTAACTCCACCTCTCCTTGCCCCAGCAAGCAGGAACTTCCACCACCCTTCACCAATGCCTATCTGCAAGGATAGGAGAGTCCAACCTTCAGCTACACACCTCTGACAACCAGCAAGAGCTATGAGGGTGTTGGATCCCTGGCCCAGGCTGCCCAGAGAGGTTGTAGAGTCTCCTTCTGTGGAGAGATTCCAAACCCCTCTGGAGGTGATCCTGGGCAACCTGCTCTGGGTGACCCTGCTGGAGCAGGACTAGATGATCTCCAGAGGTCCCTTCCAACCCCAACCATGCTGGATTCTGGGATGTTGGCTTCTTATGATTCCCTGGGTAAACCAGCCAGGCCAAGGTCCTCACCACTGCTCCTTTACTTGAAGTATTTAAGAAGTGAAGGATGGAGAAGCAGTGCTGGGGAAGGTCTGCAGCTGGAGGATGGACACCAAGGCACATCCAGGGCTCTCCTTTTGGCTCCCCTTGACTGGGATGAGCTTCAGGAGACATCAGAGCATTGGGAGGAAGACTGTGGGTCACATTTGGATTGGTTTTGGTTTTCAGTGTTAAAAAAAACCCAAAGAAGCATTTTTTCCACTCTTTTTTTTCATCTTCAGGAGTCTCTTAGGGGAGATTCCATTCCAAACCCAATTTGAAAACCTGGGCAGACTAAGAAGCAGTTTTAGAAAGACCAAACCCAAACTTCCTTTAACTATTTTAAGATGTCCTACTGAAAAACCCCTGAGGGTGGAGAAAGGGTTGGCTCCTGGGATTCTCAGATGTCCCAATGGAGGTAGAGGCTCTCCTTTCTGCTGTCACCATTGTTTCCAAATTCTAAGCCACAGATTTTGATCCATTAGGGCTGACCTCTTGCAAGACTCCACCCCATGAGCCAGCACTGAGCTCTGCCAGAGCTTCCTCCAGCAGGATACCTTTCCATTGGCATCCTTGGGTTGGAGGTCGAAGGCTCGGATGATGTAGACCCTGACAAGACACTCCTGAGGTCCTCTGGCTGGCAGCTGGTGGAACTGTCGAGGTGGCACTGGGACTCTTGGGTCATCTGGGAGAGGGTAGATTTTGAAGGAACCCTGTGAAGGACAGCAGACATGTTCAGCTGTGTTTGCACACCCACCACCTGCAGGTGGGTCTCCAGGCTCCTAACAGTTTGGATGGGTCCATAGAATCATAGAATCACAGGAAGAAGATGCTCCATCACTTCCATCCAGCTTCAGATCCCAATGGAGTTTTGCTCCAGGATGGTGGAACAACCTAGGTTGGGTTTGAAGCATGCAAGGGACTCGTTGCTGGGACTCCTGCAGCCAGAGCTCCACAGGTTGGTTGTTCAGACTGGGCCCAGTGATTTACTTTTATGGCCCATCTCTCACTGAAGTCCTACCCAAAAAATAGTCCCTTGGCATCATCCCAGCCAGCAGCAGGACCTCCCACCCAGCAGCATCAGGGACAGGTAGAAAGAGAGACCACCACACCTTGAACTCCCCCACCACCGAGGGGTCATCGCTGGAGTCCTGGGAGCGCCCACGGTACAGCCTGAAGGTGTGGCAGAAGTCAGAGAGGTGCTCAAAGTCCTCCACCTTCTCCAGCTCTGTCTCATAGACCTGGCAGGAGGAGACAAGGGGTGAGCACAGGGATTGTTCCCAGGCAGAGGTTGACCAGCAGCATGTCCCCAGTGATGTGGGACATGGATTGACCCAAGCTCCTAGGTCCTGGGGAGATACCACCCACAGGCACAGGGCCCTGCAACCTGTCACCCCTGTTTGTCCCCAAGGACAGCAATGAAGAACAGACCCTGAGCAACCTTAGGGGAACCAGCAGCACATCACAGAAGACCCAGACCAAGCCAAGGTCTCACAGATGGTTTTCACCAGCCAGAGAGACCTTCCTGCTGGGAAGGTTTTCCATAAGACCAGGCAAAATCTTCCCCATCTTAGTCCTGTTTGGGCTCCTGTGCTGATTCTAGAGCTTCTCAGAAGGTCCCTAAACCTCCTCCTTCCCTAGGCAACCTCTGCCACTTCTGGTTGTCCCCAAACACGTTTCAGGGTGGAAGTTCCCAATCTTCTCTGCACTTTAGACAATTTCTTGAAGGCTGCAAAGTTACCAGAAAGGATTTCACAAAGAAAACTGAGGTTTCAATATAGTTATTTGATAAAACAAATCTCCTGTTCTCTAGGGAAAAAGTCTTCATATTTTTTCTTTTTCCTGGATAAAAAAAAGCCTAAACACCCCAAAAAAAAGCAAAGGTTGTGGAAAAACATCACCGTGGAGAGTCCAGGCCCAGTGAGCCAGAAGCAACCAAGGCCACTTGCTTACCTTCAGGGTGTCAAAGCCTTTCTCTAAGTAGCAGCCACATTTTTCCCTCTCTCCTGTAGAAGCATAGAACTTGCTCCACCAGTCAATGAATTCTTCCTCCTGCACCAAGGGATACCAAAGTCACACACATCTCCAGGAGCAAAACCCAGCAACCAACAACAGAGTCCTGCAGAGGCTCCCAAGATGCTGAGGGCACTGCAGCAGCTCTGGCAGGAGGAAAGGCTGAGAGCCCTGGGGCTGCTTAGCCTGCAGAAGAGCAGCCCCACAGGGCAGCTGCTCAGTGCTGAGCAAGAGCTAAAGGCTGGGGGCAAGAGGCTGGGGTCAGACTCTGCTCAGTGGTGCCCAGGACCAGGCCAAGGGCCAATAAGCACAAACTGGAACCCAGGAGGTTGTGGAGTCTCCTTCTGTGGTGAGATTCCAACACCAGCTGGAGGTGATCCTCGACAACCTGCTTTAGGTGACCCTGCTGGAGCATGGGGGTTGGACTGGATGATCTCCAGAGGTCCCTCCCAGCCCCCACTGTGCTGGGATTTAGGGATATTATACAAGGAAACTGGCAAACCTGGCACAACCTCAGCCCCATAACACCACAAGACCGTGAAGCTGGAAGCAAACTGCAGCTCAACCCTGAGGATGCTGTTCCACCAGCTTCTAGCTCCTCCAAACATATCTCCCTTGTAGAAGCACCATGTCTGTACCTTGGAGCAGCAGAAGGACCCTGACTGTGCTTCATGAAACACTCCTGAACAAGAATGATGTCTCCTTTTAGAGGTCCCTGAATTCCACCACACTGACCTCCTGGAGGGACCATGACCAAGGTTTATTGGCTTCTTATTGTGAGCCAAAGGTGCAGGCTCTGAATTGGTGTCTTGAGTAGACTTTGTTTTAATAGAAACATCACAGAAATTAACTCTGAGGTTAATTAGTGAACTCTGCTGCCTCCCTTCTGCTGAGAAATTAAAGGAAAACAAGAAAAATAAAGCTTTGCCTCTCATCCCTTCTGGTTTATTATTTCCAAAGCTTCCTTCTGCCCATGGTGGCTTCAGCAGGACATTCCACTGCTGCCCAGTTACTGAGCAAGAACTTAGGCTCATCTGAGAACTTTACTTACCCATGGTATCTTCTGCAGCACCAAGACAAAGGATTTGGTTAGAGGTTTGGGGTGATTTCTACTGATGTTAGCAAAAAAACCAAACCCAAAAACAACAACAACCAACAAAAGGGGGGAAGAGAAAAAAATAAGAGGAGGCAGAGGAGAGCAGCTGGAATGGGAACAGTGAAGGACATGACTCCATTTGGCTGGAGATTGGAAAGCCAGAGACAGCAACAGCTCCAGCAAGCAAGCAACAGAACTTAAGGACTTCATTCAGCAACCAGGTGATAGCCAAAATCACCTCCAAGGTTTTATCTCATATCTTCTTCCCAAGAAAGGTTGGACCAGATGATCCTTGAGGTCTCTTCCAACCTGGGATGCTATGATTGCATGATTCTATGATCTTGGACATGGTACAGGAGGGTGCTCAGAGCTGGGGTCACAGAGTTATTCAGATTGGAAGAGACCTCTGAGACCATCAAGTTTAACTATCAACCACAAGGAGCTGTGCAGGTGGCTGAGGGACCTCAAGCATCATGAATGTCCTCTCCAATGCTGCATGGACCCTGTGGGCTGCACTGGGACACGTGCCCACAGGTGAGCATCACTTGTGGGTACTTGGAGTGGGTGCAGAGGAGGCCACGAAAATGATGTGAGGGCTGGAAGCTCTCTAGTGTGAGGCCAAGCTGAGAGTTGGGGTTCTCCAGCCTGGAGAAGAGAAGGCTCCAGGGAGACCTTACTGCAGCCTTGCAGTACTTAAAGGGTCTAGCAGAAAGACCTTTATCAGGACCTGTTGTGACAGGACAAGGGGTGATGGTTTGAAACTAAAAGAGGAGATTTAGACTAGAGAGAAGGAAGAAATCACAGAATCACAGAATCATTAGGGCTGGAAAGGAGCCTCAAGATCATCTAGTCCAACCCATAGCCCTACACTACTCTTATCCTTAAATCATCCCCTGAAGAAACACATCTATCCTCTTCTTAAAAACCTCCAGGGATGGGGACTCCACCATCTCCCTGGGCAGCCTATTCCAATATCTAACCACTCTTTCAGTAAAGAAATTCTTCCTAATATCTAATCTAAACCTACCCTGGCACAACTTGAGCCCATTCCCTCTAGTCCTGTCACTAGTCACAAGGGAGAAGAGGCCAACATCTGCCTCCCTAGAATCACCTTTCAAGTAGCCTGCTCTAGTTGGAGATGCCCCTGCTGACTGCAGGGGGTTGGACTAGATGACCTTGGAGATCTTTTCCAACCATCATGATTCTGTGACCTTTAAGGTCCCTTCCCACCCAAACCAGTCTCTGAGTCTATGAAACACCAGGAGAGAAAACAACAAAGATGTCAGGAATGTGGCAGAGGCAAGGCTGGGTCACAGAGAGGGTTGGCAACCATCTTCACCAGGAGACATCCAACACCAGGAGCTCTTCCAGCTAACAGTAACAGGATCAGCTGTGAAACCTCTGCTGTGATTGGGAACCAGCAAATAAGCAGTCACCCCAAATGGTTCACAGATGGTGACTCCTTGCTCCTGGCCAGGGTTAGCTTTGCTAACTTGTCCTCTGAGGAGTTATTTGTGTTTCTTACAACCAAAGCAGAAGGAGCAGTTGGAGTAACTGTGTAGGAAGCACCTCATAGTGCTCCTCAGGGAAGGATGGAGGCTCCTTGCTGGAGTCCCATAGCTCAGAGGTGTCTGAAGGCTCCTTGTGAGCTCCTCTCCTCTGGGAGATGCTGAAGGACCACCTGACTCCTGCTATCAGCTAAGGCTGGTGGAGAGGAGATCTTACAAGGCCAAATCACAGCTGGAAAGGCAGGAGCTGCATGGGCTTTAGCAATGTGGGAGGCCTTCTGCAAAGGGAAGGGTCTCCTGCAAACCTGGGTTCCTCCACTCCCACCACCTGCCAGCCACACTGGGGCCTTGACACTAACTCCACATTTTCACTTACTGGGAGCCAAAAGCTCACTTAGAAAGACAGAATCATTATGGCTGGAAAAGACCTCTGAGATCATGGAGTTCACCCATTCACCCAACACTGCCAGGTCACCATTAAACCATGGCCCCAAGCACCACATTTCCATAGCTTTTCAGTCCCTCCAGGGATGGTGACTTCACCACCACCCTGGGCAGCCTGGGCCAGGCCTTGACCACCCTTTCCAAGAACAAATTGTTCCTCATCTCAACCTAAACCTCCCCTGGCACAACTTGAGGCTGTTTCTTTTGTCCTATCACTTGTTCCTTGAGAGAAGAGACCAACTCCCACCTGGCTCCAACCTCCTTTCAGGGAGTTGCAGAGAGTGAGAAGGTCTCCCCTGAGCCTCCTCTGCTCCAGGCTAACCAGCCCCAGCTCCCTCAGCTGCTCCTCACAACACTTGTGCTCTAGACCCTTCCCCACCTTCACTGCCCTCCTCTGGACACACTCCAGCACCTCAATGTCATTAAGAGGAGTTTCCAGAAATGAAGTGCCTCCATTTCTTCAGCACCTTCCATATCCACACACATCCACACACATCACACATCAAACCCATTAATGAAGCCATTAAGTTAGAAATGAAGCAAATACATACATGAGGCTGGGCCCAAGAAGCTGCTGGGTTAATTAGTGCTGAACTGGTCAGACCCTCCACAGGCTACAAATTAAAATGATTGGTTATCAGCAGGGTTAGAGGTACAATGTCCCACCTACATCAGCAAAAGCACAACCACAGGAGAAATAAAATGCATCAACCCAAACAGTGCTGCCTTCCCCCTCCCCTGGGTTATGAGGTTGAAGTCTCCTGGAGAAGGCATCCTTGGCATGAAAGCAAGGCTTGGGTTTCCACTGAGGTTCCTCAAACAGGACTGGGTTTGCATGGTCACAGACTCTCATAGAATGGTTTGGGTTGGAAGGGACCTCTAAAGGTCACCTAGTCCAACCTCCCTGCACTCAGCAGGGACATCTGGCAACACCCTGGCTTGGATAAGCACTAGTGTGGCAGCAGGACTAGGACAGGGATTGTCCTCCTAGACTGGGCACTGGGGAGGCCACACCTCCCATCCTGGGTTCAGTTTTGGGCTCCTCACTCCAAGAAGGACATTGAGATGCTGGAGTGTGTCCAGAGAATGACAGTGAAAGTGGTGAAGGGTCTAGAGCACAAGTGTTGTGAGGAGCAGCTGAGGGAACTGGAGTTGTCTAGTCTGGAGAAAAGGAGGCTCAGGGGAGACCTTCTCACTCTCTGCAACTGCCTGAAAAGAGGTTGGAGCCGGGTGGGGGTTGGTCTCTTCTCCCAAGGAACAAGTAATAGGAGAAGAGGAAACAGCCTCAAGTTGCACCAGCAAAGGTTTAGGATGGACCTTTAGAGATGTGGTGCTGAGGGCCATGGCTTAGTGGTGACCTGGCAGTGCTGGGTAACAGTTGGATTTGATGATCTTTAAGGTCTCTGCCAACCCAAACAATTCTATGATTCTATGTTCAGCTAGATCCTGCTGCTGGGAGCCCAAAACAATCTGATCTGGAATGGTTCCAGGGATGGGACATTTACCACCTTGTCTCTTGTGGCTGCAGATGGACCTCATGGTTATTCTTCCTGGTCTGCTTCCCATGGGGATGAAGACCCAGGAAAGAGTGAAGAACAGGGTGGAGAGCAGGCAGGAGGAAGGGTGGATCCATCAGCAACTTGAATGTGTTCAACCCCTGCTCCACATGCATCTCTCAGAGAAGCAACCTAGAAGGTGCTTGGCCCAGAAGACCTTGCTGGAGAGGAATTGCTTTGCTATGAGGTTCAGGAGGTTCTTTTCTTCCCATTTGGTAGCCATGCTATTTCCAGCTCATGTGCACATGGACATGTATTCAACAGACCTCAGGACTTGGATGAGGTGGACACCACACTCACCAGCCTCAGAGCAGAGAGCTTTCACATCTGTTTGTTTTCTCTGTTCCAGAGGAGGACAACAAAGTGACTCTTTGTTCCAACCATCCACCAGAGAAGGGCCCAAAGCCAGGCTTGGCAAGGAGGGAGAAAGGCTTTGGAGGCAATGAAGCACACCCATACACACATGCACCAGCAGGAACAATCCTCCTGCCTCCTGCTTCCAAGGTCACTGCTGGAGGAGCACGTGGTGTGGAGACTCTGACCCTGGGCATGGGCTTCTGGCCTGGGATCCATCCCCTTTCCCATGGAGAAGGGGTGGGATGGCCTCTGCAGACAGAGACTTCTCCTTCACCCTCCAACCCTGCTCCTGGATGTCAGACCTCAATGGCTCCAGGGTGTCAGACCACCTAAGCAAAAGTCACCCCAATCCATGTTCACCAGCAGGAGAGGGTAGACATGGGAGGAAGAGCATTCAGGGCCAAAATGTAGAGGTTAGGGAGGGAAATGGTGGGAATTTGGGTTTGGCTTTCTATGAACAAGCTCCCTCCTCCTCATCATCCTCCTTATCCTTCTCCTCAACTCCCCAAGCAAAGGGCAAAAGTGAAAGACAAACAAACAAGCAGAGAAGACCTAATCTGGGGTCAAACTACACAAATTCAGTTCATTTCAGGGTGTTCTGTTTGCAGAATGTTTGTGTCCCTGCAGAAGTGTCCAAGTCTCCTGTTTGGAACCTCTGCAGTAGAGTCTTTTGCCTTTGCCATGTCCCTCTCCCCATTCTTGTCCTTTCACCTGCTGTGATGGTGGAGGAGAGACTGAAAACAGAGGTGGAGGCTGCAAAAGGAAGGTTACAACCAGACATGACCTCACATCTGCATCACTCTACTTTGGCCCTGTACCCACACAAGTTCCCTCATGTCACCCAAAGAAGCCAGTGTCTTCCCACCACCCAGATCTTTTCCATACCTGGGCAGGAATAAGAGGCTCTTTGTCATCAATGTCAATTAGGACATCATCCCTGGGTGTGAGGCTCACATCATCTGCAACCAGATCAAGCACAACCATCACCAAGGTGTCCAGCTGTTAGAAACCCTAAAGCCAAGCCACCTTGGGAGCACAGAATCGTTCAGGTTGGAAAAGACCTTTAAGATCATCAAGCCCAACTGCCAACCCAACACCCTCATGCCACGGGCCACATCTCCACTCTGTTTGAACCCCTCCAAGGATGGTGACTCCACCACTGCCCTGGGCAGCCTGGGCCAATGCCTAACAACACTTTCAGTGAAGAAATTGCTCCTCGTGTCCAACCTGAACCTCCCCTGGTGGAACTTGAGGCCGTTTCCTCTTGTCCTATCCCTAGTCACTTGGGAGAAGAGACTGAGCAACCTCCAGGAGCAACCTCAACCTTGCCCAGAGCCTTCACACCACCCAAAGCTCATCTTCACATGGGCTGACCAGCTTGGCTGAGGGACAGCCCATCTCACCAACCAACTCCAGCTCCTCCTTGGCACCTCCTCAGCTTTATGCAGCTGACCTCCAGCTGAGGTGACCTAAAAGCCAACGCACAGAGCAACGCACACAGCTCCTCCTGGAGAAGGGCACAGGGCTGCAGCCAGCATGGTCCTCACAGCATCACATACCTGGGTGCTCCTGGGGACTGTCCTTCTCCTCTTGGTAGGGGTCACAGTAGAAGTCCTCCAGGGAGCGGATGGTGCACTGGCCCACCACGGGCCTTCGGCCAAAGGGTCTGTTGTCAATGATCTTGATGATGATGGGAGGGCTGTAGAGGCTCTCCTTGGGCAAACGCTGTGGGCAGAGGGGAAGGACCATGTGAGCATGCAGGGCAGGGACAGAAGTTGCTCTTCACCTCCCCAAAGGGAGCCACAGAGGAGCACAACAGAATCAGCTTCGTCATAGGATGCATTTTTTAAGGAGACCTCCAGAAGTCCTTCCCAGCCAGCTCTGCTATCATCCCATCTCTGCAGGGTAGGGACCAGGTCCTCACCACTTCCATGAAGAGCACACAGATGTCAAAGTTGGGGTTCTTCTTGACATTCTTGATGACACAGGACTGCACGAACTGGCCTCCACACTCCACCAGCAGGCTGGGCGAGGTGACGCTGGCCAGCTGGTAACTCTTGAGGTTCCTCAACCCCCAAGCCAGGATCTGAAGGGTGAGGGGAACAGAGACAGCAAAGACTGAGCTAAAGATCTGCCTCCAGATCTCTCACTGAGCTTCTCAGTAATGGAGGTAAACCAGAACATTGGCCCACCACGAAGGAGAGATGAATCAACCATGTAGGACAGGTGATGCTGGGAAAACCCAGGTCACACAGCAAGTGTTTCTCTGTGTGCACAGGTGCACCAGGTCCACAACTGCTTATCTATTAATGGAGCATCTCTAGTTTGGGCAAACATCATCCTGGCACGAGGCAAATAGTCCTCCCAATAAACCAGTGTGGATCAAAGCTGTCCTCTGGCCTAGAACCTGCCTGCTTGGTGAGACTCCTTTTTCCCAGCAAGACTTTCTGACAGATAACTCATGTGCAGAACCCACCTCCCACCTCTGCTGGGACTCTGCATCCACAGAGTCTGGCTTGGATCTCATTGCTGGGTCCCATTCCCCTGCTAGGGACACACATGTGGGGTGTTGCCTTGGGAAGGGGGGAGGTGAGCTGCTCACCTCGATGGCCGTGCGCTGCAGGGCCGGTTTGATTCCTTGAGGGACCATGTAGATGTTGGGCTCTCGTTGGGGTGGTGGGTAGGGCAGGTCAGAGTCTGCAGACTGCAGGGAAGAGAGATGCCAAGGGCACATCAGTTCAGGGCATGATAGGAGAGCAACCCCATCCCTCCCCACGCTGCATCCCACTCCACAATCTCCTTCTCCCTGCAAAACTCATCTCCTCCTCCAGCCAAAACTATGCCATGTTTCTACAAAAGCCAGCAGTGCACACTTGGCTTCTGACACTGCCATGTCTTCAGCAGCACCAGCCATTTCTAAGCCCTTCTCAGTCCCTGCTGCTCTCCTGGTTGCTTCAAAGCTCTTCTCCTGGGTCCCAGCTAAAGGCACGAGTGTTAGACGTTTCACCAGATGGGACAGAAGTGAGCAGTGAGTCCTGGGGACAAGGCAGGAGCAAGGAGGGTTCAGGGGGGTAGTGGGGAACCAGCAACTCCCAGACACAGCTCTCAACCCAGACATAGCAGGTTGGATGGAGAAGACATCCATGAAAAGACCCATGGGGTCTGCTGGCAGCTGGGATGGTTTGGACAAGGAGAAGTCAGATGGAATCAGGGTGGAAGGGAGATCTGGAGACCATCTACTCCAACCCTGGTTTGGGTACAGGGTTGGAAAAGAGGTGAGTGACCATAGATCAGTCCAGTCAAAACAGTGGTTGGGAACATCTCCCAGTTGGAGTGTGTAGCTGGACCATGTTGTTCCAAGAGGGTCTTAAATCCCAGAGCTTGGAGGAGATCTAGCCCTAAAGGGCTGCTCCCATTTGCACCCAACAGAGATGCAGGAGAAGGAGGTCTGGTGCCAGCCTGGTGGTTCAGACACATGGATGAGCCAGATTTCTCCAGGAGCTTTGTTATTTACTGGAGACCTCAGGCTGGCATCACTCTTTTGGATGCAGCCTCCACAGGTTGGTCTGGATGGGGTTCCTGCAGGGCAGGTGGGTCAGGACAGGCTGTGTCTGAAGGAGCTGGTCTCTCTGAGAGTCTCTGGTGGGACTCTGCTTGGATTCTGGGCAAAGGCAGAGGAAGAGAGGAGAGTCAAGTGGTGGAGTATAAAAGGTACCCATTGGAGGAGCCCCTCGAAGAACAAGGCAGGGGTGCAGAGCTGTGGAGTGCCCCATCCAGAAATGGCAGTGGCAAGAAATGGAGGAGAAAGAGCAAAGAGATGGTTATGTTTACACAAGCTCATCCACCTCAGCCCACATGGAGCACAGAGATGAGTCCCACACCATCAGGGAAGGTTCCTTGGCTGGAAGAAACCCATCTTGCCATTTCCCATCCACCCCTTCTCTCATGGAAATGTGGCCAAGCTCTTTGCACAGTCCAAGGTCTCTCCTGGCTCATCTCCCCAGACTTTGGGGTTAACTGGCTCTCCTATGACTACCACAACAATCAGACTTGCCCTGTGTTCATCTCCCTGCCCTGTGTTTTCCACCACCCCAACCTACCCTGAGGCCGCTTGCTTCAGCCTGTCACCAGCTCTGCAGGACACACAAGATCTGGGTGGCAGATTTGACAGGTTGCCCAAGCAGCAGCTTGAGATCCTGAGGGGATTATTTCCTCCAGAGCAACTGGAACAGTCCAAGACACACCCCAGTTTGTGGCCAATTCCCCAGGAAAAGCTGCAAACTTTCCAACTGGGATTTCAGCCAAAGCCCAGCCAAAGGTCATCACAGCACTTGGGCTTCTGCATGCTTTGTTTGGAAGGGTTGAACAGCAGGAGACATCATGCACACACACCTCACAGAGGTTAAACATCACCTGACATGTCCTACCATAGGGAACACCTCCTGGACTAAGTATGGACCCTGTCCTGCTGAAGTCTGGAGCTATTGGCTTGACTCGTCTGAAAACCACTGGCTGCCCCATGGAGACACAATGTTAACCATCTCCAGATGAAGACACAACTAAATCATATGGACTCACCTCATCCAGGCTGGAGGACAGCTCATTCTGCAGAAGAGAGGGAGAGGAGAGAGTTAGAGCAATTCTCATCCATAAGCCCAAGCTGGAGCTTGGAATTGTAGCCAGACAAAGGATGCTTCCCAAGTTCCTGCACAACCATCACCCCCCAAGCTTGAGAAGAAACCAGTGCAGGTGACTCAAAACCATTTAAAATCCAGCATCAGGCAATGTCCCCCTTCAGCTGGGCTGTGGGGTGGGAAAGATGTTGGAGCAGTTGGGAAGCAGAGTCCTTCATGATGGAAATGCTGAAATGATCACAGGGCAGGAAAGGAACAAAGTGTTGGGCACCTGAGGAATTACCTCTGGTGTGGGGAACATCTGCCCTGGCTTAGGGGTCAAGAGTGAGCTGCTCCACTCACTCCAGCTCTTCACCATCACCTGGAGGGAAGTGGCATCTCTACATGGGGATTCCTTCATCCTGACCCAGGATGGACAAACAGCCTGCAGAAGCTGGGCTGCAGAGTCCACCACAAACCTCTGGTGCTGCTGGGACCTAGCAGCTCTGTAGGGACAGGGGAGGGGATGGTTTGAGGGGTGGAGGACCCAGGAGGTGCAAACAGGACAAAGGCATTACCTCAAAGCCAGGGATGTGGTGGACAGCAGGCTGTGGAGGAAAAAAACAAACAGGCTATTTGTGCTCCTGGTGCTAATGCATCTTCATCTGGCAGAGAAGCATCAGACTTGCCATGGCCACATGCTGCCTCCTTCCATACCCAGCACTGAGCTCCAAAACCCCTGGGCACAAGGGCAAGGCTCTGGCAGGGCTCCACCTCCAACCAGGAGGCATGAGTAGAACCTCAAATCCATCTGCTAGGATCAAACAAGGTCCTAGGAGAGGATTCACCTTTCAAAGGTCAGAGAATCAGAGAAACATGGCACATTTTGGGTTGGAAGGGACCTTCCAAGGTCACCTAGTCCAACCCCCTGCAGTCAGCAGGGACATCTGCAACTAGAGCAGGTTGCTCACAGCCCCAGACAACCTGAGCTGGAATGGTTCCAGGGATGGGACATCTCCCACCTCTCTGGGCAACCTGGGACAGGATCTCATAATCCTCAGTGGAAACATTTCTTCCTTTTATCCAGTCTCAATCTCCTCTTTCAGTTTCAAACCATCACCCCTTGGCCTGTCACAACAGGTCCTGCTAAGAAGCCTCTCCCCATCTGTCTGGTAACACCAAGCATCTCAGCTGGGTCTGCTTGGAGCAGCCACCTTGGTGCAACCAAGGAGGTGCAACCACATTGCTGCTGAGCTCAGTTGGGTAGAGCCCATCCCTGGGCAAAGGCTGGATCCTGCTGGGTGCTGAGAGGCTCCAAGGGAAGAAGGCAGAGTTGGAAGTAGAGGTAGGATGAGGTCAGGATGGGTTGCTCACCTTCTCCCTCTGGATCAGCTCAAAGGAAGCCAGCAGCTCCCCAACATTTCTGCTCCCCTTCATGACTGGGTGCCAGGAGAGCCGTGGTGAGGGTGACAGGCTGGGCTTGCAAATGCAACGTCCCATGAACTCATCTGCACCCTGAAAGGCAACCACAGGCACAGGGAAGTTCCTCCTCAGTCCACTTCCCACTGGAGTCCACCACCATGCACTCACATCTCATCTGGAAACCTTGTCACCCAAAAATCAGGACCAATATTGGAACCATTATGGGGCCAGTTCAAACAAAACAATCACAGGGTCACAAAATCATTTTGGTTGGAAGAGATCTCTAAGCTCATCAAGTCCAACTGTAAACCAGCACTGCCAGGTCACCACTAAACCATGGCCCTCAGCTCCACATCTCCATGGCCACATCCATCACTACAAGGCCCTTTGGGTACCTTTGGGCAGCTGAGCAAACAACAGCACGTGGTCCTCTGCAAGGACAACTGCTTTAAAACCTGTCCAAGGCTTTCTCCAGGTGGAAATGCAGTTCACTTGGCCACTCTGCAAAACCTGGTGTAGATGGGAGCTTTAGTGACAAGAGCAAGGCCACCAAGGACAGCCCTAGCAGAGATGTTTGCTAAGTTTTCATCTCCTGAGTGCCCAACCCCATGCCTGAGCCCCCCAGAGGTGTTATAGCATGGCTCTCCAGACAGCTGGAACATCAGTCCCCCCTGTCCACCCACCCACCCACTCCATGAAGGTCCAGCTCATGCCAACACACTTACATAGGTGTCATGGTCATAGATTTCCACCACGATGTTGGGAGGGGACTCAGAAATGTTCTGGGGGTCCCCAAAGATCTCTATCTCATAGAAGATGAGTGTCTGGTCCCAGGTAGGATTCAAGGTGTTCTTGATCACCACTGTCTTCTGGCTTTGGTGGAGGAAGGAGACAATGGCATAAGGATCTGCAAGGGATGTTAGACAAGAGGCAAAGGATGAACTAGAGCTGCTGGCCTAGGAAGGAGAAAGTAATTC
Organism: Galbula dea; assembly: GCA_013399015.1. Lineage (NCBI taxonomy): Eukaryota > Metazoa > Chordata > Aves > Piciformes > Galbulidae > Galbula > Galbula dea. The sequence continues at coordinate 14,681 of VWZX01003418.1, read as the reverse complement.
ATGGTCATTCAAGGGCCAACAGACTGTGCAGGGAGGACTGTGAACAGGTTGAAGCTCCAGCTCCTCAATGTCCTTCTTGGAGTGAGGAGCCCAAAACTGACCCCAGGATTTGAGGTGTGGCCTCCCCAGTGCCCAGCCCAGGAGGACAATCCCTGCCCTAGCCCTGCTGCCATCCTAGTGCTGCTCCAAGCCAGGATGCTCTTGGCCTTCTTGGCCAGCTGGCCACACTGCTGCCTCATCTTCAGCTGCTATCAACCAACCCCCCCTAGGCCCTTTTCCATTCACTCAGCCCCAAGCCTGGAGCATTCTCTTGGGTTGGTGTGACCTAACAGAGAAGCATCCTCCAGACACCTCAGGGTTGGAGTAGCTCAGCAGAGCAGCATCCCCTACCCCTCCCTCCCTTCTTCCAGGGGTTGGGGAGGGGGTTCCAAAAGGTTGGTGTTTTCTTTCTTGGCATCCAACCAGCAGCAGAGGTGTTTAATGAGCCAGAGCTGCTGCAAGGTGACCTCTTGGAGCCAGCACCATTCAGGCTGGGAAGGACCTTTTCCACTTAGACAACTTTTTTCCAGCCAGAGGAGAGCAGAAACATGTTATAACAAACAACAAAAAACACCAAAAGCCATGGATTTGGAGTTGCTGTTTTGCTCTTTTTCAGGTTTGGGGGTTTTGGGGGATTGGTTGGTTGGTTTTTCCTCTTCTTCCCTTCCTCATCTTTTTTTCAAGGAGGTCTCCACAAAGCTCCTTTGTCTGGAGACCTTGGTGCACACAGAAGGTTTGTTTGTCTAACTGTGCAAGGGCTCTTTAATGAAGTCCTTTATGCTTTGTGAAGGCAAAGGAGATCACAACTTCACATTGTGCCATGTTGTTACTCATGTTGTCCTTGGCCAGGTCTTGCTGAAGGAAAGGACTTCCCCTTCCCTCCCCAGGCCATGAGATCACCTCAGTCCCCACCACCACCACCACCACCACCACCTCCTCCAACAACAAACCCTTTGTGGAGAGGAGACCTTGGTGGAAGCAGACACTGGGGGATTGTTTGGGTGCTCTGCAACATCTCCAGGGAATTTTGTGCCCACCACCACCACCACCTCACCCAAGCTCCTCTACCTCACAAGTCCTACCCTTGGGAGTGCAGACCTGATGCCTAGCAGGGTGATGTCCAGCTGTCCCTGCTGCAGGTCCCAACGCTGGACTATAGGACCACAGAATTGTTTAGGTTGGAAAAGAACTTTAAGACCATTGAGTCCAACCAATATGGGGGCTGTTCCTGTAAACCATCCAAAATCCATCACCCCCATGCCAACATCAGAGTTTTCATACAATCATAGAATTGTTTGGGTTGGAAAAGACCTTTAAGATCATGGAGTCCAACTGTTATCCAGCACTGCCAGGTCACCACTAAACCATGCCCCTCAGCACCACATCTCCATGGCTTTGAAACTCCTCCAGGGATGGTGACTCCACCAGTGCCCTGGGCAGCCTGGGCCAGGCCTTCACAACCCTTTCAGTGAAGAAATTGTTCCTCTTGTCCAACCTAAACCTCCCCTGGTGCAACTTGAGGCTGCTTCCTCTTCTCCTATCACTTGTTCCCTGGGAGAAGAGACCAACCCCCACCTGGCTCCAGCCTCCTCTCAGGGAGTTGCAGAGAGTGAGAAGGTCTCCCCTGAGCCTCCTCTTCTCCAGGCTAACCAACCCCAGTTCCCTCAGCTGCTCCTCACAACACTTGTGCTCTAGACCCTTCACCACCTTCACTGCTGTTCTCTGGACATCCTCCAGCTCCTCAATGTCCTTCTTGGAGTGAGGAGCCCAAAACTGGCCCCAGGATTTGAGGTGTGGCCTCCCCAGTGCCCAGTCTAGGAGGACAATCCCTGTCCTAGTCCTGCTGCCACCCTAGTGCTTATTCAAGCCAGGATGCTGCTGGCCACCTGGACACACTGCTGTTCATTAGGGTGCTGGAGAAGACAAGTGCCTGTCAGCTCCAAAGTCCTAATTACACCCTTGCACTCTTTTTAATTACTGTAAGCACATCTCCTGGAGGTTCCCACCCTGTGCTCCATCACCTCAGCACCAGCCTGGAGCCCTCCCTGCAGTCCCTCAGCTCACAAGGGTGGCTTAAGGAGATGTGCTATGGTAAACAGCCCTGTCCTCTGCTCTGTTTGCATTTGTCATTCCCCTGAGCTGTCTTCTCCTCAACCTTGCCACCAGCTTCCAGCCTCACCTCAGCTCAGGGTGAAGGAGCTATTAGCAAAGCAAACAGCTCTGACTCACAGCTGACCTGGATCACTTGTGGTTTCTAGCTGCTTTCTCACAGAAGAGAACTTGAAATTGTTGTTTGAGCTTTTGATGCTGGAACATCAAGCCACCAGGCTGGTCGTCTTGGGAAAGCCTGGTGTTTGCTTGCTGAAAACATCTCATTTCCCATCAATAAAGACCTCAACATTGGCTTTATGGATCTCACTGCACAGACAAGTTGGGGTGAGCCTCTGGGCTGACCTGAGAAGCTGTCCTTATCCATGGCCATCAGGTCCCGTGCTTGGTACATGTAGCAGCGGAGGTGGTACCTGTTCCCACCTGCAGGGAGGAAAGAGGAACAGGTAAGGGAGGAGTCCAGGGAACCTTCCCATGGCTTCCCAAGACAGCAGTGAGCCCTGAGCATGGACATGTTCCCAGGAGGACAAGCCATAGAATGATAGAATCATCATGGTTGGAAAAGACCTCTGAGATCATCAAGTCCAACCAGCAACCTACCAACCCCATACCACTAAACCATGGCCCTAAGGACCACATCTCTATGTTTTCTGAACCCCTTCAGGGATGGTGACCCCACCACTGCCCTGGGCAGCCTGGGCCAATGCCTAACAACTCCTGCTGGGAAGAAATTTTTCCTCCATCCTTGCCCACCACTCTTTTCTCCACCCACCTGCACTCAAGGTGGGTGAGGGAAAGAAAAGTCTAAAGGGAAGCCAGATGAGGAATGGCTGAAGGTACTTGGTTTGTTCAGCCTAGAGAAGAAGAGACTGAAAGGAAACTTCATCATGGTCTAGGACTTCCTCACTATGGGAAGCAGAGGGGCAGGAGCTGATGTCCTCTCTGGTGACCAGCAACAGGACCAAAGAGAATGGCACGAAGCTGTGCCAAGGGGAGGGTTAGGGTTGGACATTAGGCAAAGGTTCTTCACCCAGAGGGTGGTGGAGCATTGGAACAGGCTCCCCAGGGATGCAGTCATAGCATCAAGCCTGATAGAAGTCCAGAAACATCTGGACAATGCTCTTAGACACAAAGTGTGATTTCTGAGGTTGTCCTGTGCATAGACAGGAGTTGGACTTGATGATCCCTGTGGGTCCCTTCCAGCTGTGGACATTCTACAAAGAGGATAGGAAACACCCAGCTATGAGGTTCCTCATGACAGAGACCCCATGTCAGGACCCATTACAGGGGAATTTCACTCTCCCCCCAACCTCCAGAGCCTTACTGTCAAATATGCAGGAGATGGTTGGTCTGTTGACACCAAAACTGAGTGTGGAGACAGATTTCCCATCATCGCTCTTGTCATCTGTCACTCCCCCCTGCAAGAGAAAGCAAGGCAAGGTTGGTCATGGCAGGAACTCCTCCACAGGGATAGGGTCCTCCAGGGTATCATCCACAGAATCCCAGAATCTCACCATGGGTTGGAAGGGACCTCTGGAGAACATCCAGTCCAACCCCCCTGCCCCAGCAGGGTCACCCACAGCAGCTTGCCCAGGATCACCTCCAGGTGCCTTCGGAATCTCTCCCCAGAAGGAGACTCCACAACCTCTCTGGGCAGCCTGGGCTAGGGTTCCAACACCCTCACAACAAACAAGTTTCTCCTCCTGCTCAGGTGGAACCTCCTGGGTTTTGTATTGCTAATCCAAGCCAGGATGCTCTTGGCCTCCTTGGCCACCTGTGCTCACTGCTGGGTCGTACTCATCCAGGTGTCAACCAACACTCCCAACATCCTCCTTGATTGCCAAGGATAAACCAACTGACTGAGCACCACCCCAGGGGGAAGGGGGACAAGCCAAGGTCCCACCAGCAACCCTGGGGATGAGTGGCAGCCAGGACATCCTCAGATGGTGCCTGATGCCACAGAGCTGCTGGTGTTCCACAGAAGCTCCTGGGTTCAAATGCTGCATGGACAGAACGAAAGAGCGGGGAAGGAGGGGGAAAGAAGCCAAACTGGGAGGGAATAAAAGCCAAATTTGGGGGAGAGGGGAATAGTAAGTCCTATAATAGGAGCTTTGTGCTTCTAGGGTTGGATCTCATGTAGTTGTTGGAGAAGCCAAAGGATTCTGAAATCCAGAGTAGAAGAAAGGGAGAACATCAACCAAACGAGTGCAGGCAGCAGATAACGAGATTTGCTCCAGGACCTCTCTCTCTCTTGGATGGGAAGGAGGTTGGGAGGAGATCCAGCCAGGCTGCCCCCCACCAAACAGACACCTTAGGCAGGAATTTTGGGCAGGGGGAAGGTGGGCACCTACCAGAGCTCCCTCCAAGGCAAAGACAGCAGCAGCCCCGGTGCGCTCCAGAGGCTCCATCCTGCGTCTCCAGCGGCGGCGGCGGAAGGTGTCTGTCCGGCGATACTTGAGGTGGAAACGCCAACCAAAGAGAGAAGCATACTCCCAGCCTTCTCCATCCAGCTCCTCCTGCTTGTGCTGTTGGCCAAGGGACATGCCAAAGTTCAGGGAGGGCTCAGTCCCACCACCACACGGCCCCTCTGCAGGTGGCAGTGGCATGGCCAAGGGGCAAAGACTCTGGTGCATGAGGGTCTCCAGGGCCAAGGCTGTGCCAGCCCACACCTAGCTCCAGGTTCTTCAAGATGTTGCCTGCTGGAGTTGTCCCACCCCTTGTTCTCCCTGTATCTCTATATCTTACAACCATGGCTTAGAATTAGAGAATGTTTTGGGGTTGGAAAGGACCTTTAAAGGTCTCCTAGTCCAACCCCCACCTAGTCCTAATCAGCTATCCCTCACCTAGTCCAGCCCCCACCATCAAGTCTCAACACGCAGTTAGGTTGGATAAGGCCCTTAAGATCATCAAGTCCAACAGTTAACCCAGCAATGCCAAGTCCACCACTCAGAATTCATCCTTTCATCCCATCCTTGGAGTGAATCCCACTTGGAGAAGAGTCACTGCACTTGGGGGCTGCCCATGCTGAGCAAGGAGGGAGCCACATCCTCCCCAGACCTGTGTAACACCAGCAACTTCATCTTCCCAGCCTGTCCTCCACTTTGCCACCACTTCTGATCCCTCCCAGGACCACTGCTGGGAACTTCTCCGTGGGGCACAGGTCACAAGCCCATGAAGGCTCTTTCTCCCCAGAGCTGTGTGACCTCCCTGTGACACCTCCATGCCCCTGGCAGATGAGGTGGCAGGAGCTCCCCAGGCTTTCCAGCCACAATTAGCTAGGAGAAGTGCTGGAGAGGGACACAAGTGTCCTGGGAGAAGAGCAGCAGAGCTGTGGTGGCATTTGCTGTCCCACTGCACCACCTAGAGGTGAGAGGAACCAGGACAAGAGATCGACCTGGGACCTCTGAAGCAACTCGAGAGACCAGAGCTCGCATGGCACTGGTGGAAGTCCTCGTCCCACCCCACCGCCCAACCAAGCACCCCTGGAGTGCTCTCCACCTCCGGGAGATGTCAACCCCCACGGTGGAAACCACAACGTCTGCTGCCCACTCTAGCACAGAGACCAGGGCCAGCAGGCTCCAAAGCACAGTAGGTCTGCAGAAGGCCAAGCACCCTTCACCTTCACATGGAGAGACAGGACCATGGCCCTGACCAGCTCTCACCCTCTTCCCAGCCCCTCTCCATCCTACCTTCCTCATGGCCTCCATCTGGGCAAGGTCCCTGCGGCGGAGCCGTACCCAGCGCCGTCTCCGGTTGGTGTGATACATCTTCTCAGCAGGAACCCAGGCCTTGGGCTTGCGGTCTGGTGGGATGGTGATGCCATACTCCCAGCCTTGGAGAGGAGGAGATGCCTGGGTGAAGGCAGGAGAAGAGCTCCTCACCCACCTCCACCCTGCCTTGCACCAGGGACCTCTTTTCACACGGATCCAACCTGGAACAGCTTCAGCAGCAAAGGTCTCTCCTGATCCAATGTCCTTGCCCAGTTTGATGGTCCACACAGACCTACTCCTGCTGCTACCCAATGGAGGTGTCCCCCTGGGGATGTCCTGGTGATGGATTCCTGAGGTCCCACCACCAGCCCTTGGCTCAAAGCCAGAGCCTGGGGACTCCCTTCTCTGTCCTTCCTTCCTCAGGCTACCCCAAGCCTTGGTGTGATCATCTCAGATAGGCTTTGGCCTGATGCTTTCCATTCCTCTTTCACCAGAAGCCAGGTAAGATCTTCCAGAACAGCCTGGACTATCCCCAGCAGCAAGGAACGCTCTCCCTTTGTGGCTGCCCACCCTACAGCCCCAGCCTCAGGCAGAGCAAGGGGGAGAAGGGACCTCTAGGGTCTAAGCCCCTTCTCCTGAAGCCAGCAGAAGCTCCCACAGCCACCAAGATGTTCTCATCCCTGGTGCTGGATGAGACCATGGAAGGAAACACCACGATGGGCAGAGTAAAGGAGATGAAAAGAGGATGGACACCCAGAATTGCCTTCTGATACCTTTCTCATCCACAGCTCTGTTGAGGTCTGTGTCCCACTCCACATCTTCCCATTTCCAGCCTGCAGGACACTCAATCTCATCCTTATGCAGGACCTTCTCCCCGTTCTGTGGAACACAAGGGTGTTTTCAATCAAACAATGCCCAGCAGATGCCTAAAGCTTCCCTGAGCTCCCAGGAGCTTCCTCAGCTGCAGCCTGGGATGGTGCCTGGCCCCTGGCTGTCACCTTCACCCTTACCACATCTGTGTAGGCATCAGTCATCTGGATCCACTGGCCTCCTGGCAGCCGGACCTGGTTCTCAAACACCTCCTCCACGAAGCTCAGGTGCCCAGCATCCACATCATGGAGCAACCTGTACCCCGTGGAGATGCATGGCATCAGAGGCTTCCCCTCCTGCCCCCACAGCCCTGCATGTGCAGCAGCATGTCCTCTCTGGACTGGCCATGTCTCCCCAGCACACACTTTGCCTCCTGAACTTCTTCCACCCCAGAGACAACAAGCAAAGCTCCCATGAGACCTCAGCAACCCAGCTCAGGTGGAGCCCAAAACTTCAGTGCAAGCTCCAAAGCCAGTGCAAGAAGACAAGTAGGGCTAAGCTGAGCATCCATCATCCCCTCAGTCCCCTTGGTGACCTGCTGGGATCCCATCTCCAAAGCTCCTCAGTATGGGACTTGCTCAGCTGGGTGCTAAGGGCACCATGTCCATGAGCTCCTGCGCAGCACCCACCACCCTAGAGGACATCACCCAGCACAGAGATGGTGCAAGATAAGGAACCCCCAAGGCACCCCTAGATCTCCATCCAGCTTTCTGGGTGAGCTAGCCAGCAGCTGAGGGTTTTGGGGTGCCCAGGGCAACCCACCCCAGCTCTGCTCTTTGCAGGAGATCATCACTCACGTCTTCTCTGGGCAGATGAACCAGTCCCCAGCCCAGGTCCAGCCTGTGGAGGGGCGGAAGCTGTCCTTGGGCAGCTTGATCTTGCCAGTGACATCTGAGTATTTGGGGTAGGTCAGCCCAGTTGTCCCCCAGTTCCCCACCAGTGCCAACTTGGTCTGGTTTTCATACTGGGGGAGCAAAAGCAGAGAGGTTTTTGGGTTGGTGGCATAACATCCAGTCTATAAGCCTTCTCTAATCCTATGGATAATCCCTTCCTTTCTGGAGAGCCCCATCCCAAGGACAGATCTCCAGGGAAGACCCTAACATCCCCCCCCCCAGCTCCTCATTCCCATGGGAACCCTCATATTGTCCACTCCAGCAGGTGGAAGGAGACACCAAACCATGCTGTGGCTTTGGAGCTCATTGCCAAGCCTCTCCCCAACCACTCAGGTGGGATGCTGGTGGAAACAGCTCTTCTCAGGGTCTGTAGCAGTTGATGTGACCTCCACCCACGGGCCAGACCATCCCTTCCCCCCCATGGTGGAGCTGCTGCCCACGTTGCAGAGGACAAAAGGCCCTCTGTGGTGGCCCCTGGGAGATGCTCACGGTTTCGGCGAAGACGGAGAGCTTCCCCTCGGCATAGTGGTTAAACTCCTTCTCATCAACTGAGAGCCCCAGCCAGAGCTGCACCCGGATCTGGGCTGGGATCCTTGGGCCCATCACCTCCTCCTGGGGGTACTGCCAGAGGTGGAGCCACGTTAGGATAGAAACATTGACTCCTGGACTGCTTTGGGTTGGAAGGGACCTATCAAGATCATCGAGTCCAACCACCCAGCAGAGACATCTCCAACGAGAGCAGCTCACTCAGAGCCCCAGACAACCTGACCTGGAATAGTCCCAGAGATGGGACATCTCCCACCTCTCTGGGCAATCTGGGCCAGGGTCTCACCACCCTCAGTGGAAAACATTCCTTCCTTAAATCCAGTCTAAATCATTTAGGCTGAAAGTGTCTCAACATCCTCAGCCTAACAAAATCTGCCACAGCTTAGACACCCTGCAGTGGTAGAGGGTCAGGAATTGGGAAAAACATTAAATAACCTTAAAACATTCAACAAAATAAAATATATTCCATGAGAAATCACCACCTGGGGCAAAGCTCTCCCATCTTCACTGCCCTGGACCTTCAGAACTCATGAAGATGTTCATGGGGATCTGCTGCAGATCCATGTAAGAGGAGCTGAACTACACCAGAAGCACAATGAGGTTCTCACTGTGCAGGGACCAGCTTCAACAAGGTCAAACCTGGGGCTGGAGGTCTCCAGGCACTCATGTGTCAATGTTGTGTTGGGATTTCAGGTTTTCCTGCTTGATTGAGTGGTGACCATGGTGGGGTTGGGTGGATGGTTGGACTCAGTGATCTCAGAGGCCTTTTCCAACCAGAATGATTCCACAATTTCTCTTTCTCTTGGTGAAAACATTCTAAAACTAAGCAGGACACAGGCAGATAGAGCCAAAGCCAAGGTACCTTCAGGAAGATGGTCTGCAGCTTCCCACAGTTCTTGCCACAGCAGTTGGAGATGTTCCTGGAGAAGAGGACCTCATGGGCCGGCACACGGGCATACGCCACCCGCTTGTCTCCTTGCAGCATCCAGATGATGATGTCAGGAAGGCTGTTCTGGGGCTGGAAAACACAAAAGCCACAATGTCCAACCAGGAGGCTCCAAACTAGCTCCTCAGGGATGCAGGAGGCTGGAGAGCACCTCTGCCCAACATCCCACTGCCAACCCAAGGCCATGGAGTGACAGCAGTTGATCCAAAGTTCATCTCAGCAGCTCTAGATCTCAGCTGAGTCTGGTTAGGGCAGAGCAGACTCATCTTTCCCCAAGTCCTGATCTCCACAGTCAGCCCAGGTCACTGCTGCAGCAGCTTTGGTTGAGGGTTTCAACTCCACAGAGAAGGACCTGAGACTGATGGTGGACAACAAGTTTGCCCTAAGGCAGCAACGTGCCCTTGTGGCCAAGAAGGCAAATGGTCTCCTGAGGTGTATGAAGAGTGTGACCAGTAGGTTGAGGGAGGTTCTTCTCCCCCTCTAATCTGACCTAATCAGGTCACATCTGGAGTCCTGGGTCCAGTTCTGGGCTCCACACTTGAAGAGAGAGTCCAGCAGAGGCTCCCAAGATGCTGAGGGCACTGGAGCAGCTCTGGCAGGAGGAAAGGCTGAGAGCCCTGGGGCTGCTTAGCCTGGAGAAGAGCAGCCCCAGAGCAGAGCTGCTCAATGCTGAGCAAGAGCTCAAGGTTGGGGGCAGGAGGCTGGGGCCAGACTTTGCTCAGTGGTGGCCAGGGACAGGCCAAGGGGCACTGGGCACAAACTGGAATCCAGGAGGTTCCACCTGAGCAGGAGGAAAAACTTGTTTGCTGTGAGGGTGTTGGAGCCCTGGCCCAGGCTGCCCAGAGAGGTTGTGGAGTCTCCTTCTGGGGAGAGATTCCAGAAGCACCTAGAGGTGATCCTGAGCAAGCTGCTGTGGGTGACCCTGCTGGAGCAGGGGGGTTGGACTGGATGATCTCCAGAGGTCCCCTCCAACCCCAACCATGCTGGATTCAGTGTTTACTGGCCATGCTGTAAAGCTCTGCAGTGAACAAGGCTAAACCTCAACAGCCAGGTGCCAGCCTTGGCACCTTCCTAACTCAGTTGACATCACTGTGGGTGGACATGGGGCAACCCTTCTGGCAGGGTCAGAACTCTGCTTGCCACGCCACCATGCCACCAGGAGGCTGCTCACAGCCATCACACGAAACCAGCTCTGTGACAGAGGGCTTGAGAAGAACAAGACCTCCTCAAGGTCAAAAGCAGCTCCTGCCACAATCACAGCAGCATTACCTCCTCTGCCATGGCCTTCAGCCTGGAGAGCCAATCCTCTGCCTGCTCCAGGGCTGCTGACAGGCTGGTGTCCTCATGCTTGACCTTCAGGGCTGCCTTCACTATCTGCTCCAGGTTGGTGCTGCGGAAGCGATACATGCTCTGGTCCAGGTGGGTGCTGGCTGCTTTCCCCAGGACATCAGGCAGGCTCAGGCTGTGGAGAGGAGAGAGATCATAGAATCATGGGAGTCACAGAACCCTCATGGCTGGAAAAAACCTTTAAGATCATTGAGTCCAACCATTCACCCAACACTACCATGTTCACCACTAAACCATGTACCTCACCATCACAGCTACATGTTTTTTGAACCCCTCCAGGGATGGTGACTCCACCACTGCCCTGGGCAGCCTGGGACAGGCCTTGACAACCCTTTCCAGGAATAAGTTGTTCCTCATGTCCAATCTAAACCTCCTTTGGTGCAACTTGAGGCCATTTCCTCTTATTCTGCACAAGGAAGACCAAAAGGACAATCAAAAACGCGAACCCTCTTCTGCACCAGGAGCTCTCTCATCATCTCCTACACATTTCTCCATGCTCTCAGATCCAGTAAGGAATGGCAAAGGGATCAGGTCACAGGGACCTCTCTTCTGAGCTCCAGCAGAGAGCAACCCTCATGCCACAGGAGCTAGGGCTAGGAGGAGAAGGTGATAGATGTCCCATCCCTGGAACCGTTGCAGGTCAGGTTGTCTGGGGTTGTGAGCAACCTGCTCTAGTTGCAGATGTCCCTGCTGACTGCAGGGGGTTAGACTAGATGACCTTGGAAGGTTTCTTCCAACCCAAATCAGCCTAGGATTCTACATAACCACTCTCCAGGTCAGTGCTGCTGCTCCTCATCACCATGAAGGAGCTGCAGGAGCCACCTGCATCTGGCTGCAAGTCAACATTCTGAGTCTTTGGCTTTGCTACCACTCTTTTTTCCCTAACTTTGTCCATTTCTATTCTACTTTCTGCTCTAGAAAGTGATCATCTTCCACCTCTTCACACACAGGTCTGGAAAAGAAGTGGGCAAGGTAATGCACATTGACAACATCATGTCACTGTTCCCCCACTGGAACAGGTGGAGAGGAAACCCTGACCTAAAGGAGGATGGAGAAACTCTGCAGAGTGGTTGGGGGTTGTCCCATCTCTCCCACAGCCCAATGGAAAGGAGCTCTCTGTTCCAGCTGAGCACAGAGACCAGGATTTTGGGGGGAGCCGTGGACAGGTCCAGCTGCAAGGCTCAGCTTGTCCCCAGCCAGAGTAGAGCACATGGAGAGGTGCAAAACCCCCCAGAAACAGCTACTGGGGAGGTCCAGCTGGCCCCACCATGGGTACCACCATCACTAACCAGCAGGTCTGGAGGCCTCAGGGGCAGACAAGAAGGCCAAAACTCTCCCTCTCTGCTGAGGTAAAGCCTTGGAGATGTGGTTCTGAGGGACATGGTTCAGCAGTGACCTGGCAGTGCTGGGGAATGGTTGGACTTGATGAGCTTAAAAAGGTCTTTTCCAACCAAAACCATTCTATGAGTCTAAGAGCAACCACAGGAGCTTGATGGTCACAGAGCTCCACCTGCCACAGCCACTAGCTGCCACTAATGGGATGACCCAGCCCAAGGCAGGGCTGTCTCCACAGCTCAGCTGCTCTCTGCCTACCTCCAGAGGCAAGAAAGCTCTGAGAGGCACCTGAGCAGAAGGAGAAACTTATTTGCTGTGAGGGTGTTGGAGCCCTGGCCCAGGCTGCCCAGAGAGGCTGTGGAGTCTCCTTCTGGGGAGGGATTCCCAAGGCAGCTGGAGATGACCCTGGGCAAGGTGCTGGGGGTGACCCTGCTGGAGCAGGGGGGTTGAATTAGATGATCTCCAGAGATCCCTTCCCACCCCAAGCATGCTGGGGTTCAGTGGGAAGCCCCACTGGTGTCTCCTCACCCCAAGAGCCTCAGCAGCTCCACCTCCTGCCCTGACACAATGCCACCCATTGAGGTGAGCCACGAGGGCTGGAAATTTATGACTTGCCTCAAATGTCACCTTTTCAACTCCATGCCTTGGCTCAGGCAGCTTGGAAGCAAACATGAGCCAACAGCTGGCATTCCTCAGAGGAAAGCCTTCCAAGATAAACAAGGTCTCTCACCATAAAGCCATGAACAGGCTCCCAGTCAAAGCTGGCAGCCAGTACCTGCAGTCAGCAATGATGTCATCCATCAGCTGGGCACACAGAGCATCCACCTCACTGAGTGAGCAGTTGGCCTTGACAGCAAGGTGAACCTTCTCCAGGTTTGCCTCCTGCATGGGAGGTGGAGAAAAGAAGACACATGATGAGGGCCTCCCAGGCTCCAGACTCCACCCCACATCCAGGACCCTTCCCCAATGAGAGCTTGGGGCTGCTCCCCACGATCAGAAGCTCCAGCCTAGGTCCCACCAGGGCTCTGCACCTCTAGTTTTGCTCCTCTTGGAGCTCTAGGGAAAACAAGAGTGAAATGCAGTGAGAAATCCCATGAGTAGGTTAGAAGTTGAAGGAAGGTCCTTGTCTCCTGCACCTGCATCAGTAGGCAGGTGGGAGGCATAGCCCATTGTCACCCCAGTGGGGATGAGGGTGGTCCCTTTCCCTCCTTCACTCCATGGGCTGAGCAGGACAGTTTGGACACAAGTTTTCCCCTGCAGAGAACAACAATCATCAAACCCTGACCTGACCCAGCTTGGAGATGACCTCTGTCCCCCTCCCTGTCCTCCTAGGCAGGATGTAGAAAGGAGGTGGACAACTGCCACCATGGTACTCACCAGTCTGTCTGCTGTGTGGTGGAGAAGGTTCTGGGCATCAGTCCTATAGCTGATATCTTCCCAGTAGGATGACAAGACCACCACAGGCTTCACGTTGCCCCAGGGCAGGTAGTAATAGTGACAACCTGGAGGACACAGCCCCACTGGTGAGCTCATGACATGGAGGTGACAGGAGACCTCACTCCTCAGGACCAGAGCAGAGATGAAGAGGAGCAGTGCAGCATTTGACCTTGGGTAGATGCCCATCATTTGGGTCTTTTGGGGCAAGAGGATGGGATTCCTGCTCCTCAAACCCATGTACAATGGAGCAATGCACACCAAGGTCCACAGGGACATGTGTTAACCTCCATCACTGCTGCAGCTCCTGGCCAGAAACCAGCAGAACAACCCCAGTGGGCTGAGGACACCTCAGACCAGAGCAAGAGCCTCACAGGAGCCAAGGAAAGTTCACATCAAAGCCCTGGCTCTTCCTTGAAGAGAAATGGCACCATCAGCACCAACGTGCTGCTCAAAAAGCACTTGAAGCCAACACAGAACTAAGAGAAAGAGTCCTGGCTGCCCATCTCCTCCCCAGCCACACAGTCCCCCTGGCTGAGGTAGACAAGGACCTCTAGAGGTCCTCTGGTCCAAGCCTTGCACAAGCAAGGTCACCTTGAGCAGGTTGTCCAGGACCACACATCCCGTTGAGTTTTCAGTATCTCCTAGGATGGAGACTCCAGACCCTCCCTGGGCAGCCTGGTCACCCTCTGGTGCTCACCATCAAAGACAGCTCTGCTGTACTGCGTGGTGGAGGCCAAGGGCAGGCAGGTGGTGTCAAACTTGTTGCCATAGTTGCCAATGCTGACCTCAAACTGGATGGCATCATCCACGTCTTGGAGCATGGTGGCCGAGTAGAAGGCAGCGAAGAGGGAGTACTTCCGGCGGCGCAGGTACTTCTGCAGCAAGCACAGGACCATGGCCATGGAGGAGGCACCACCACTGCTCTCCTCCATGCAAACCCACCACCACCCTGGGACACACTAGCTCAGTGAGGCCTCCAAGATGGAGAAGTGGAAGAAAAGTTGCAGCAAGAGAACTTTGGGTGAGATGTCAAGACCTGACACAGGGGAAGGCTAGAACCTTGCATGGAAAACACGGCTTAATCCTGAAGAAAGGAGCAGAAGGAGAACATCTGTGATAGCTCCTGAGCTGAGGCAAATCTCCTACCCTTCATCTTCACCATGGTCTGCTTGCTACCATGCAGCAGCTCAGATGGAGCAAACTGAACACCTTGGGATGGACATGCAGCAGGAGACACCCTCAAGGAGCTCACTGACCACTCCAACACCCATTCCCCTTCTGCAGTGTCCCCACATGCCATGGCACCAGAAGGCCAAGACCAGACCCCATGGGATCAGGTAGAATCACAGATGATAGAATGCTTTGGATTGGAAGGGACCTTTAATGATCATCTTGTCCAAATCCCATTTTCATGCTGGGGGTTGGAAGGGACCTCTGGAGATCATCCAG